>CAJVPQ010003152.1:0-11811 GCA_910591825.1 Funneliformis caledonium
TGAAAAATTAATATATATTGATAATTATGAATTTTAAAAGTTTAAAAATACTACTATTAAATATATCATAATATGATGAATTTAAAATTTTTATTTTATTTTTTTATAATCATTAGATATTAAAATATTTTAAATGTTTTAAAAATAATTTTATACTTACAGTTTAAGAGATATATCATATAACTGATTTTTTAATTTTTTAATACTAGCAAAAATAATTTTAATATCATCATATTACATGACTTATATATATATATACTTATATATAAATAAAAATTATCTAATATTTAATTTATTTTTTATATTTTTTTAATTTTGCTTTTTATTTTATTTTATTTTATTTTATTTTTTTATTTTTTAATTTCACTTTTTCATTTTATTTACTTTTCTATTTTTATATTTTTTTGTTTTATTTATTTTATTTTTATTTTATTTTTATTTTTTATTTTTTTTAATTTTAGTTAATATATTCATTTTTTTTAGTTTTTTATATTATAATTTTTATATTATGATATTTAATTATTTTTATTTATTTTTTAATATTAGCAGTTTAACTTAATAATTTGATTAGTAAAAAAACATAATATTTTTTATAGTAAAAGACAATAACATTTTATTTATAGATAGAATAATAATAGTAAGATCATCAAAAAAATTTGAATTTTAAGTTAATTAATCAATAATAGTTATAAATATAGAGATTAAAATTAATTGAATTAATTTAAAAATTAATTTAGTTATAATTATCATTTTTCAAATTCAATTCTAATTAATTTTTAATTTTAATTAATTAAATATAATAGATTTTAAACTTTTAAAATTTGTGACATATTGTAACTTATAAAAGTAATAGAATAGATAATCAAATATTATTCTAAAGGTTATATAAGAATAAAAATAACTTTATATGATTTGCTAATATTTAGATAATGATATTTTATTTATTTAATAATTTATAATTAAATAAAATGTATAAATACTAAAGTTTATTTTTAATTAGTATTTCATTTATTTTAACTATTCTTAGATATATTACTATATATTAAATTATTTAAGATGAGAAATTTAAAAGTTATAAAATCTTAATATACTATAACTTAATATATTATAAGTCTACTATTTGGTATAAGATATAAAATCAATTAGTTGATTATAATAATCAATTTCAATATTTCATATGATTTTTAAATTCTCTTAAAATTATTTTTATTTGAAGATAGATTTTAAGATTATATAGATATCTATAATTTTATTTTAAATATATTTAATAGAATTCAAATTAGAAGATTAAGATAGCTAATTAAATACTTTAATAGATATCATTTTTTGATTAAATTAGTAATATATTTAGGATTATTATTCTATTGATAAATAATATTATTTTATCTAGGTTAAGTCATAAAATTGAAGATAAAAATCTATCTTCTATAATTTGTTTAAAAAACTTACTATTTATATTTTTTCAATTCTAATTAGATTATCAATATCTTTAATTATTATACAACTTTAAACTATTTTTCTATTACTATTAAATTTAATCATTAGTATTGCATCTTAATTGATTAAAATTTCTCTAATAATATTGTCTTCTATTATAGCTAAATAAAAGAACTTTAACTCATTTAATTATATCACTATTTTAATCATTAATTGTAAGGATGTTAAATAGTCCTAAGTGATTCTAAAATTTTCAAGAAAATTACAAAGAATTATATTTACAAATTTATTATAAAACTTATCTATTGTTTCTTAAACTGTAAAAATTCATAGGCAAATTTGTTTACTTATTTATTATAAATTCTCTTCTGATTTACTTTTATGAAAAATTAAAATTTTTAAAAATTTTTTTTTAAATTAATTTTATAAATATAAATAATATTAAAGTAAATTTTATTTTTTAACTATTTAATAAATAATTTAAGGTTATTTATAAGCTAAAAATTTGTAATTTTTAAAAAAATTATAAATTAAAAATTTTATTATTAACCTTTGACAATCTTATTAACATTTACATTTAGTAATATTAATTATAATAGAATATTATTTTAATTATTACAATTTTTATAATTTATTAAGAAATTTTATAACTTTTATTAATAGTAAAGTGATTTAATTAGTTCGCAAATATATGAATTTTAAGAAAATTTTTAAAAAATTATTATAATAAATTTTTCAATACTTAATTTTAAAAATTGAATTATTTAAAAAACTTCTTAATAAACTTAAAATTTCTTCTAATGAAATTGATAAAATATATATTAAACTATATTTTTTATATAATAATTATTAATATTTTATTTTTTATTAAGAAAATTAATAATTTTTTTTATGTTTACAGGTAAATTTTCCTTCTTTACAGTTTATTAAATAATGTTTTAATGAGCTATTAAATGAAAATATATAATAAATCTTTTTGGAATTTCAGAATTTCTTAAAATTTAAAATTTAAGGATTTGGGATTGGATTATAAGGACCAGTCCTATACTTAGCGGTCCATCAAAATTGCTAATTTTGAATATCATTTTCATTTTAAAAATTAATTATAAAATTATTATAATATTTTTTTGATGAGGTTACTTATTATAGATAAGTGATTAGACTTCTTTAGAGTTAGTAATCTCTTAAAATATAATAATCAGTTAAAGACCATTTAACATTTTTAATTAATTGTTTAATTGCAATGTTATTTATCTATGCTAATCAATTTTTATGTTTTTTAAATAAGAGATTCTTTTATTTACTTGTATAACTAGCCTATTCTTTCTTAATATATGACATATAATTTAATTAAAATATTTATTAGATCACTAGATTTAAGCTGTAAATGCACTTCTACAACTATTAAACATTTGTCAAATATAATCAGTCAGATAATTTTTCTTTTATAATGTTTATAAATAATATATATAGATGACTAGATTTGGGTTTATTATTAAAATTTTCAGTTTTTTTTTTTGATATATTCATAAAACTGATGATAGGCTAACATTTTTCATTTTAACAACTTGATAGTTAAATAATCCTTTTTATAAAGGGTATATTATATATATAAAAGTATTTCTTTTGTAATATATAACGATAAGGTATTAAAATGATTATTAGAAATGGTCATATTTACTATGATAACATTCTTATATAAAGTTAAAATAATTAAATAATTAAATATCACAAAACCTTAAATATTATTTTAAAATAAAATCGCAGGTATTAAAAAATTAATTAATTAATGAATATTAAACAATAAAAAAAATTGCAAAGATTAAAAAAATTAATTAAATTTAAAAAAAAAATCAAAAAATCATGAAGGGTAGAATTAGGAAATAAAAAATTAAAGAAATTAAAAAAATCAATTAAAAAAAATTAAAGTTATTAAAATAAAAAGAATTTAAGGCCCGTGCAAACTCGATTTTTCGGTTCATGTAACCCACCGGGTCATTTTCTTAAAAAAACATAAAGTGATTTTTTTTAATGATAAATTTTATTTCACGTGACCAAATAATATTTAAAGTATTGTATACAACATTTCTTGGTATTATAATATTTGATTAAACTCTGGAAGATAGAGTGTTTTTGATGACTTCATTAATAAATCAAATGTATTCGGGTCGTTTTTCATTAGGATTGTCATTCAAATCAATAATTTAATCTCTTCAAAAATTGCCATATGTTTTCGATGCTTCATATCTTTTATGCTTCAAAATTAACATTCCGCAACTCCAGTTCAAGTGTATCAATAGAAAATTAGATGATAAAATTACCAGTTCGATAAACATAAAAAAATTAAATCGATCCGAAATTAATTTAAATCGCAGTATAAAAAAAAATAATTAAAATTCGCGATTAGAATAAAATAAAAAAAAAATTTCGCAGATATAAAAAAAAAAATTTAAAAAATTAAAATTAACTGAAAAATAAAAAAAAAAGGAGAAATAGAAATTAACAGAAAAATAGTAAAATAGAAATATATTACATTTAAAAAAAAATAATTATTTAATATGTAACATTTAATTATTTAAAAATTAAAAAAAAAAAATAATTTATAATATAATGAGTTAGTTAGAATTAGGATTAGGGTTAGAGTTTAGTCAGATTATGTTTCCAATTTGGCCGGACAATGTCAAAACGTTACGTAACTCATTCTGCCGAAATGAGAGATTTTTATTTCCGGTATTACTTTTTATTTAACAAAAATTATTTATTTGTGCAAATTTATATATTAAACTTTTTCTATATATAAATTTATTATTATTAAAGATCGAGAACGACTATAGCTAAACAAATTACATTAAACGGATTATGTAAAAATTCACATTGAAAATTTGAAATAACTATCAATACGTCGTAATAAACTACCCTAAAAGATATATTTTATAAACTCTCAATTCACTTGTCAATAATTGCCATAAGAGAAAACATGCAATTTAGACTTATGAACGCATTCCTAGAAAAAAGTAAAGATAAGATAAAACCTTTATTGAAAAAATTAACGTACTAACTAATGAAAAAGATTCTAAGCGGTCCAAAATTATTACAATCTATTTAATATAACTCTATTGGTCAGTAATATACATGACTAACATATTGTTTCAATACTCCATATCGATGATACGTCTTGCAAACTTCTTCCATTTGTCCTGTAAATTGCACGGTAGGATTCCAATAGAAACAAACAGGTCGAGATATTTCCTCTCGACTTTCTAGAAACTTTTCAAAGGCTTCCGCTGATATCATCCATCCATCTGAAATTCTGAGATTACGTAAACTTTGTGGTTGTTTCTCCGTGATTTCCTGTAAAATTGCATCAAAATCGACCTTTCCTTCGGCATTCCCTTGATTCGTTGATAACGTTTCTTGATTTAACGCACCAGGGATTCCCTTTGATGGACGAAGGTGTAAGGACCTTAGGTGATTACAGGAACTTAGTAATTTCGTAAACTCCCTTCTATTATCTTGTAAGATAGGTCCCTCGTACAAGATAATGTCTGGGCAATATTGTGCAATATTGGCGATCAGTAATCCGGAATTGTTTGGATCAGATAACTTGTGACTGTGTATTATTATTTGTTGTAATTTTTCACAGTTTTTGATGAAAATTGCGAATATGTCAAGATATATTAATGAATTAAGACTACAGAAATAAAATATCTTTAATTTCTTTAAATAAACTCCCGTTAGTTGAATCCATTTGGATCGTGGATAATCTTGATCACCATATGCAGATAAGACTAATTCTTCAAGATTAACAAAATTAGATAATTCTTCAACGGGAAAATACATTCTACCAACCGTTAATCGCGTTATGAAATACGCCTTTTTCATTATTTCAAAAGGTGCACTGTTGGAGGCATTCCAAGATATTTTCCGGATCTTCCCAGAAGTATTATTTTCCTCCATACTTATCGCTGATAAATATTTTTGAACACTAATGAACTTGGATAATTCACTTAGATCTTCATAAGGATGGACCTCCAATTGTTGAAGATTACGACTGTAATTTGAAAGTACTGATACAATTTTTGACATAAATTTGGCTGTATTAACAGTTGAGCCGCAAGTAAAAGTTCTTAATTTCGATAACACTTGCTTTGCTTCGGGAATCTCGGTTATCACATTTGCCAAGATTTCAGGGACTATGATTCCTGATCCTGCATTCAGATTATACAAAACGTTAGATTTCCGAAAGAAATGTTTCATTAATTCTTGAATGACAATAAATATCTTCTTCCTAAGGAGGGGGTTGATCACTATAACCCTTCCATGTTCTACAACGATTCCATTAATTAATAAAATCCAAAAAATAACGTGTACTTCCATGGAACAAATATGTAAACCCTTTAGAAAACACGCGTAATCAAAAGTCGGTTTCGATGACTTCCGCGATATCTTTATTCCAGCCTGAGACAGGACATCTCTTGAAGTTTGTGGTAAGGTTGCAACGTATGTCGTTATAATTCCTGTACGCCATCTATTTGATCCATCATTCCCCGAATTCCTAATAAAAAACCAAGGGTTCCGCCAAAGAACAGGGAGCGCATATACACACCAAACGCGATTTACCAACGCGCAACAAAATAATGAATTCGGATCCTCCGCGAGAAATTCAAATATTCGTATTAGGCAATGATCATTGAGAATGGGTGATGAATTAGTAACAATTCTTTTTGGATTAATACTCCTATGTGTTGTAATAAGAAATTGTTATATGACGACCAATAATTATGAATTTTTAGGAAAAATTGTAGAAAAAACACACCTCACTTATCTTTTAAAAAAAATTCAAATATTATTTAAAGGTAGGAAACTTTTTGTTCATTTATCAAACAAAAATAAACACCTTGAATGATACCAATGTAAATGTGGGGTAATTCTAGTTGACATTGACGTAAATTGCGTACTAGATTTAAGAAAAATGCGAGAGTGTTTAAAATTCGGAAAAAAGACGCAAATCTAAAAACCTTGATTATATCATACCCGTTGGTGCCTTTTTAAGAAAATCCTGAAAGTCAAATATGGTATTCTCGAGATCAAAGATGTTTAACTAAAATTTTATATATATTTAGTTATAATTTATTAGCTCGAATTGACGGGATCAAAAAATAATAACTCACTGAAAAAAGCTTTCGACCTCGCAAGTTCTTTACCAAGAAATACTTATAGAAACAAAACTCTTATCAAATATATTTTTACAATAGATTAAAAATTGTGCTTATGTATTTATCGATGCAAAAGATCCGTTATGCTATGCGGATAGAGAAAGATGCAAGGAATAAAAGAAATATGATTTTCCGGTCAAAGGGTCGGTCATGTGTAAATATCAAGTGAAGGGATGATGTAAAATTCACATGTAACTTAACAATTTTGGTAATAGCAATCACAGCTGTAAAAAAAGAATAATTGGACATAGAATTTTTATATTTCCTTTCTCGTAATATATATATAATACTAGTGTGTCATTACCATTTTCGCTATTAAATCAAGTTACAATCATATGATTTACTATATTTGTGACTCGATTTTTAACCCAAGGATATTTGCCGAAGTAAAGGTTTCTTCTCCTTTATGCTTTACTCCTTTAGTTTCTATTCATTTATTCTCTTTTTAATATCTACTACCTTCAAGCAAAATATCCTTGATCTCAACTTTATTTATATTTAATTTATAACTATCATTATCTAAAAATCAAACTAGTAAAAAAAGCAAGTGATTATCATCTTAAATATTAACTACTTTTTTAATTGAAACTTTTTAATCAAATTTAATAAAATGTCTATTTTAGTTATTTTATATACGTTAGTTAAAAAATAATAAATAAATAGTAAATATGTTTAATATTTTAATGTAAATAAAAAACAAAATTCATGATATTTTAGAATAAATTTTTAATAGCATTTTACAAGAATTTAATAAAAAGTAATAGTATTAAAAATAAAATTATACTTAAGTTATAATCTATAAACAAATTAAATAAATAATTTTAAAAAATTAATTGCAAAAAATAAAAGTTGAAAAGAAATTAAAAGCAAAAAAATGAAGCATTAGCAATGAAAAGGTTTAAAACTAATATATAGATAGAGCTTTTGCAATAAAAAATGTAAAATTATCAGAAAAAAAATAAAAAATAAGTTAATGTTAAAATCTAATCTAAAAAATTATATTTGGTATTATTAATATAAAGATATAGTTTATTTATATTAAAACGTGTTTTTTAAGGCAAATTCAGATCTTATTTAGATAAATTATATTTTTATTATTTTTATTGAAGATTCTATTTTATTAATAACTTTATTATCACTAATAAAAATATTAAATGTATAATAATAAATAATATATTTAATTATAATAAAATATATAAAAATAATAGTATTACAGTTAATTCTTACTTATTATAAATGTTTAATAATAATAGCAGTAAGCAAAAAAATTAATTTTATAGTAAATTTAAGAAAAATGTTAATATTAGATAATTTATTTTAATAAAAATTATATATAAGTACTATTTTAGTTAGTATTTTATACTATAAAAGTTTAATAATTAGAATTAAACTATTTAATATCAGATTTACTTGAATATACTTTATTATTTAAAGATTACATATTAATAAAATAATCCAAATCTAAAGTAAAATTTAGATTGATTTTAATATTATTTATGATTAAATAGTTTGTTTTTTTATCAATATAAATTGATACTAATTAATTCAAATTAAATAAAAAAATTTAATGTTAATTCAAACTAAATTCAATTCTAAATTAATCTTAATTCAATATCAATTTAGTTAAATAAATATTATAAAATCAGTATATTTTTATTTAAAATTTTATTAATAATAAAAATCTAATAAAAATTCATAATAAAAAAATAAATAATATTTTTAAAATTATTAATTTAAAATATAAATATAAAAAACAAAAAAATATATATTATCCCTTAGATTATAGAGGTTTGCAAGTAAATTTATCTGCTTATTTACTTTTAATGAAAATTAAAATTTTTTAAAAAATTTTTTTTATAAATATGTATTATATTATAGTAAATTTTATTTTTAATTTATATAATAAATAATTTACAGTTACTTATAAGCTAAAAATTTGTAATTTTTAAAAAAATTATAAATTAACAAATTTCATTATTAACCTTTAACAATCTTATTAATATTTATTTTTAGCAATATTAATTATAATTGAATATTATAAAATTTATCATGAAGAATAACTTTAATTATTACACTTTTTATAATTACTAAAAAATTTTATGATTTTTATTAATAGTAAAGTGATTTAATTAATTCGTAAATATATAAATAAAACTTATTTTTAAAAATTAAATTATTTAAAAAATATCTTATAAACTTAAAATTTCTTCTAATTAAATTAATAAAATATATAATAAACTATATTTTTTATATATTTTTTATATATTATTATATTACTAAAATTAATATTTAATGTTTTATTAAAAAAAATAACACATTTTTTTAAGTTTGTAAGCAAATTTGCCTGCTAGATAATCTAAGAAATAATAAAATAAATAATAATAAAAAATTAATATCTTTTCACCTAATATTTCCTAAAAAAATTTCTTTACTTTTTTAAATATTTATTATTCTCGTCATTTTTATTATTACTATTATTTAATCTTTTAAATATTCATTAACATTACATTATTACTATTAAAAAACAAAAATTATAATAATAATGATAAAATTAACCTCTTTTCTTTTTAAAATCTTTTTAAAATTATCTTAAATATTAATTATTATTATTATTATTATTTATATTTTAATGATTATTTACAATTATTTATTTTAAGTTTATCATCATTATCACTTTAATTATATATATTATATCAGTTTTTTTTTTAATTTCTATTACTTTTTCATTTTCTGTTACAAATTCTTCTTCAATATTTACTCTTATATCAATTTCTATATTATAAATTACATTTGATTAGAATTTTAAAATTATTTAAAAGTATTTATAAATTATAACTAATTATATTATTATTATATTTTCATTTTTATTACATTTAAAATAATATTATAATATTAAAATCAATTATAGTATAAAGAAGATTTTTTAGTTAAAAAAGTAAAGAAGAAAGAATATTAGTATAAAATATATTAAATAAAAATTAAAAATGTAAATTAAAATAAAATAATAAACTTCAGTTGGTTATTATAAATAATATATTGTAAGAATAAATTTCAATCATCTTTTTTTATCTGTTTTATTAATATTAGATAAATAATATAAGTATTTAAAATAAAGTTATTTTATATTTTGTAATTTATTTATAATAATTTTTTATGATCTTTATTTGCAAAATTTTTATAATAATAATAAATAATATTAAATTATTAATTCAAATAGATTTAAATTTAGAATTTTTTCTATTTACTTACTTTAAATACTAAATTAAATTAGATTTAAGATTGTTTGTTTAAATTTATTTTAGATTTAATAAAATATTTAAGTTCACTAAATTTTACTAAGGTTTTGATAAAGTTTTACATTTTTATAAATTTTGATATAGTTTTATTTTTTCCAGAATTTTATTAAATTTTATTTTTTTCTATTTAAACAACTTATAAAACTTTTAGATTTCATTTAGCAAATTTAGATTTAATACTATTTTGAATATATTTTATAAGTTATTTTATTTTTTAAGCCTCTTATTACAATTTATAAAGAATTTTTATTTTATTAATAATTGATCAATAAAAAGATGATAATTCAGAATTAAAGCTTTTCATAATTTTGATATTTAACTATAATATTTTTTAGTATATTTTTTACTATTAAACAATTTATCATATTTTAAAATTAATAGTTTTTAAAATTGATTTTATTTCAGCTTAAATATAAAAAGTAGAATAAAAATTAGCTAGAAATTTAATATATTTTGATTTTTTTTATATCTATTATTAAATTATCATTATCCTTAGAATTAATCTTTAATAATTCATATTCTAATTTATCATAGCATAATAAACTGATTTTTTATTCTTTAATTTAATTTTAATTTAAATGTATTAGAAGAATCATTATTAAACCTATTTTTTTTTTACTATTTATTAAATTAATCAAGTTTTAAATATTAAAAAAAAAATTAATTATTATAAATATTAGAATATTTATACAAATTTTTATCTTTCTTATAAATTATTATTTTTCTTATTAAATTCTTTAATTTTAACAAAAATCAGTTTTTATATTTTAACTATTTATTTTATTTAAAAAAATCAAAATTTTATCATTCTAATATTTTAACTGCTTATTTTATTTAAAAAATCAAAATTTTATTATTCTAACATTTTAATTCTTTAAAATTTGTTAAGTTTTTTTCAATTTTTAATTAATATAAAATAAAGAAAATATATTATTAAATATCATAAATATTAAATAAAATGAATTAAGATTAATATTTATTTTTAAATTGTTAAATTATTAATATTACAGTTAAAGTTAAAGTTAAATTACTACTATTAATTTAGGTTAAAATTTATAGTAGTCTAATTTTTTTATATTATATTTAGATTTATTAATATTTACTTGTTTTATAATTAAAAATTCAGTTTTTTTTTAAATGATTTTAATTATTAAGTTTTTGTTTTTTTTTATTATAAAAAAGTAAAAAATAATTTTAAAATTAATTTAAAAAGCTGGTTGATTAATAAAATTTAATTTATATTTCAGCTGATTTTATTATTATTAATATTTAGATAAACTTATTAATTAAATTTTGTGATTTATTATAAAGAATAAAAATTATATTATTATTTAAAAAGCTAAAAAATTAATAAAATTTAACTTACATTTTAACTTTTTTTTAATTAATATTTTGCATTTCTATTATAAAGAATAAAAAATTATTGTCATTTAAAAAATTAGCTAATTAATAAAATTTAATTTGTATTCTAACTCATTTTTAGCTGATTACTAGTATTTTAGTAGACTTAGTAATTAAATTTTTTTGCATTTTTATTATAAAGAATTAAAAATCATTTTATTATTTAAAAAGCTAATTGTTTGTTAAAATTTAATTTAATTTTTAGCTAATATTTTATTATTATAATTATTCTTTTGGTAAACTATATACAGTGGCGGTCAAAAGTATTATATCACCTGAACACAAATTTTAAAATTGCAATTTTTTGACAATTAAGATAGCGCAATATACAAAACTTTATTTTTAGACTTATTATAACAAATCAATTTAGTGGAATAAATTTCATTACGCAGTGATGGAATAAAAATTTTTTAAAATAATATTTTTTGTCGATCATGCGATGCTTTTCTTTTGACCGAATT
>CAJVPQ010003153.1:0-11808 GCA_910591825.1 Funneliformis caledonium
TATTACTATTTAATTCTTCTAATGTAGGAGTATCTGAATCTGATTCTATTATAATATTTATTTTTGAGAAAATTTTGAAACTGTTTCTATTTGAATTTCAAACAAATAATTAATGATATATATTACCTTCTAATAAAGAAGCTTTTTTAATATCCAAAATTGGTTCTAATAAAAATTCATGAAAAAAAAAGATTAAAATATTATCAAACCATTAAATTATTATATGAAACTTCATGTCTTTTATTCCTTTTTCTTGTTTAGTGAAAATATTTTCTTTATTATATTATTACCTTTATAATTATTAGACATTTTTAGATATTTTATAATTTATAATAAAAAGTAAGTTTTTTTTTTTAAAAAAAAAAAATTGTTTTAATCAAATTACTTGTATAACTATAATAGAATATAATAGTAATACATATTGTCAAAGGTTTGTAGATCTTAACCGTTTGTATGTATGTAATAATTATAGTATTAAAGAAGGATCTGTGTTACAGTAAAAAAAAATTTAGTTTTTAGACTAGCCATTTTTATATACCTTATTATTACCAAATACTAACACTAACACCACTAACACTAACACTAACACTGACACTAATACTGATACTAACTTTAAGAGATATAGAATAAGGTAAAGATAGGTAGGAGAAGAATCTACCTCAAGTAATAAAGGTTGTTTAAATATTATTTTTTTTCAAACAAAAAAAAAGATTTAGATCTGCCGTAATGGTATAGTCAGATGTATAATGAAATTGTTTTTTCTACTATTATATATTGACGAAATTTGTGACAAGAAATTGGCATTTACGAATGGCACAATAATTACAGAAAAATAATGAAAATGTCAAAAATATCATTTATATTTTATTATATTAATTATGTATATTATTTTAAAATAATTATAATAGCTTTCGTTTATATATTTATTTTATTATATATAATTCTTAAAATTTATTATTTTAAATAAAAAAATTAGTATTTAGAAATTTTGTATATAAACCCCAAAATTCCGCTTTGATATAAGAATAAGATAGATGAGTCTTTAGAAAAGACGTCTAAAATCTTGTAATAATAAAACTCCACCTTTATATTTTTAACCTTTATCGTATTCCATAAATCTTGAATAATAACCAACTATACAAAAAATCGTATTTATTAAGAAAATGTGAAATAACCCTATCTAGATAGGCTTAAGTTTAATTTAAATCATTGTTTGGTTAATCGAGTTACAAAATTGGTGATTCCTGCTAGATGAAAACCATTATTGAAAGTAATTCAGAAAAAAATTCTAAATTATGAATGTATTTGGAATTTTACTACAAGTTTCAAGAAGACCATATCGAATAACATAGCAGAAAGCAAAAAAACTTTCAATTGACTACCTGTCTGATTTGTTACCATATACCAGAGCAATCACCTATAACTTTAATAATTTTTGGAATTGGGTTAATGCAAAATATGAAGCTATAATTTATACTAGTAAACGATATTGTTCTTTTAACAACTTATGGAAAAGCTCCCTATCAAACATTTACAGTTTGACATTAAAAATTAATATAAATAGCTTGACCTTCAAATCCTTAGATCAATTTTGTTCACTTCATCCTTAGGATAATTGAATCTGCCTAAAACTCTAATAATTTTAAAATCAAATGAAAACCCGTTATATCCAATTGTACCATTGAAAATAAATTTGATTTTAACTCCAATGGACAATATCAGAACTGGAACACATTTAAAAAAAATTTTTTATAGGTAGGAGTGACTTTATTATTTATTATTCAATCAGTCATACAATCACATTTTAATAAAACTTGAATATTAAAAAGATTATTGCAGAAAACACGTAGTAGGTACTAAAAAAGTTTGTTTAGAAGTTTAAATATTGTAGAATATTTATTGGAGTATTGAATTTTTAAAGATCAGGTTTGATATCCATTAAGGAATAAGGTAAATTTGGTAAACAATTTATTTGTGTGTCAATACACCGGATTAATTTTAAGGAATTGGGTAAAATTGGTAGAATAGTTATTAGGGTATTAGAGCAATCAAGTTCTGTTAATGAGTCTGGTAAAGTTGGTAAGCTATTTATTGCAGTGTTATAGCATCTGAGTTTTGTTAAAGAGTTGGATAAAGTTGGAAGGATTGTAATTTTAGAATTAGAGCAATCAAGTTCTGTTAAGGAATTTGGTAAAGTTGGTAAGCTATTAATTTTAGTTCTAAAACAACGGAGTTTAATTAAGGAATAGGGTAAAAATGGTAGGATAGTTATTTTAGTGTTAGAGTAATCAAGACTCTTTAAGGAGTGTTGTAAATCTGGTAGGATAAATATTGGAGTATAAGAGCAATTAAGTTCTGTCAAGCATTTGGGTAAATCTGGTAGGCTATTTAAAAGGGTTTGATAGCAAATTAGTTTTGTCAAGGAGTTGGGTAAAGTTTGTAAGATAGTTATTTGTGTGTAAGAGAAATCAAGTTCCGTTAAGGAGTAGGGTAAAATAGGTAGGATAGTCATTGGAGTATGAGAGAATTTAAGTTCCATTAAGGAGTTTGGCAAATTTGGTAGGATAGTTATTGGAGTATTATAACACCAGAGTTTAGTTAAGGATTGGGGTAATGTTGGTAGGCTATTTAAATGAGTTTCATAGCAAGTAAGCTTTGTTAAGGAGTTGGGTAATATTGGTAGGATAGTTATTGGAGTATAGGAGAAATCAAGATCCGTTAATGAATTGGATAAAGTTGGTAGGATAGTTATACGTGTACCGTAGCAATGAAGTTCTTTTAAGGAATTAGGTAAAGTTGGTAAGCTATTTAATTCAGTGCTAAAACACCAGAGTACCGTTAAGGAATTGGGTAAAGTTGATAGGAAAGTTATTTGAGTTTTATAACACCAGAGTATAGTTAAGGAGTTGGGTAATGTTGGTAAGCTATTTAATTTAGTCCGATAACATTTGAGTACCGTTAAGGAGTTGGGTAATGTTGGTAGGATAGTTATTGGAGTATCAGAGCAATCAAGTTCCGTTAAGGAGTTGGGTAATGTTGGTAGGATAGTTATTTCAGTATCAGAGCAATCAAGTTCTGTTAAGGAGTTGGGTAATGTTGGTAGGATAGTTATTTCAGTATAAGAGCAATCAAGTATTGTTAAGGAGTTGGGTAAAGTTGGTAGGAAAGTTATTTGAGTTTTATAACACCTGAGTATAGTTAAGGAGTTGGGTAATGTTGTTGGTAGGATAGTTATTGAAGTATTAGAGCAACTAAGATAAGTTAAGGAATTGGGTAAAGTTGGTAGGAAAGTTATTTTAGTTTTAAAACATATAAGTACAGTTAAGGATTCGGGTAATGTTGGTAGGATAGTTATTAGAGTATCAGAGCAATCAAGTTTCGTTAAGGAGTTGGGTAATGTTGGTAAGCTATTTATTTTAGAATTTCTACAATACAATTTTGTCAATTTTCGATATCTTTGCAATCCGCCTAAGACGTTTAATATGTGGTTCTTATTATATTTCGTAATCATCAAACTTTCAGTAGTTTTATCATAAATAATATCTGATACTTCATTATTTGATTCTATTTCTTCTACATTCTTATGACCAGCCAAATGATCAATATTATCAATAATTCCGGAAGTATTTGATACATAATTATTCGTTATATCAAATCGAACAATTTGAGAACTAGAAGTAGTGATGTTATCCAAACGATGTTGTTGAAGATTTGATTCATAATATTTCGTTTGATTATTTTCTGTTACACTTGTTGTCGTAATAATTGCATTTAATTTATCAACTACTTGATTCATTGATGGACGATTATCCGGATCATTATCCCAGCATCCTGAGATTAAATAAATAATTTAATAACCATTTACTTTATATTCTTAAAAACAAATTCATAAGCATATACTTACCAGTGTAAATGTTTACATAATCTTCAGGTGTGCCGGGAATGATCTTTTCTCTAAGTCCTCCTAAAATTTCGATAGCTAAACAAATGTCATATTCTTCATTCTTAACATAAAAAGGAAGATGACCGCTTGATATCTCCCATAACAGTACGCCAACACTGTAAACGTCACTCTTTTCATTAAATTGTGAAGTAATGTTACTACTTCGTTTGTTAAAGAGTGTTGGGTCAACGTAAGGAATTACTCCAAAAATTTTTGATTGATTAGTTGATGCATCAATTTTTTTCGATAATCCAAAGTCAGCTAATTTAATAACGCCTTGGTGAATTAGTACATTGCCGGAATGCTATCATATGCATATAAAAAATATTAGTTATTAAGCAGCAATATTCAGAAAAATATATTTATATTATATAAGATTACCAAATCACGATGCACAATTCCTTCGTTATGTAAACAAGAGACAGCACAAGCCAACTGGAATGCCAATTTGTATTTGTCCCCCCAAGATAGCTTATCAAAATTACTCTTCAAATAGTTTTTAAGCGCACCGCCGTCAGCATATTCCATTACTAACCAATATATTTTCAAATGATCATTTTGAATTTCTTATTTTTTTTAAAAAAAAATATTATATATTTAGTAAATTAATTAAAATTAAAATGCAAAATTCATTAAATATCCGCATTATTTAAGATTTATACCTTGGTTTGATGATGTAATTCCCAAAAAGCGAATGATATTGCTATGAAAATCAACTTCTCGTTGAAGTTTAAACTAAAAATTATTAAAATATAATTTTAGCTTGATATACAAAAAGATTTATACGAAATAACTTTTATTTTGTTATTACCTCATTAACAAATTGTTTAACAGTGTCATTGCTAAAGTTATGAAACGATTTTAACGCGAGATATTGATTTGAACTTTTCCAATTTACACGATAGACTTTTCCAAAGCTGCCTATACCAATCTTTTGAAAATTACTAAATTGTTTATAATCGTAGTATTTGATACTTTTTCTTGAAATAGATTCTTCAATCCAATTAATCAACTCATCCGAATTATTAGCAGCTCGCATGTTTATATATTAAACTTTGTATATAGCGAAATAAAATGAATAAATTCTTGGAGAAAAGAAATGCACTTTGTAGATCATTCAAAATTAATCAAATTTCTCAGCAGCCACCAGCATTTATTATGTTTCGATGATCTCGGATATTTATATTTCAGGGGACACTTCAAAAGTTTTTAAAAGAAATTTTTTTTTATTTACAAGACAAGAAAAAGATTTTATTTTTCATTTTTGTTTATTAGTTAGAAAAAATTGAACATTTATAATCAATTACCTTACAAGGACAGTATCAATGCAAATTTAAAAGATGCATAAATTCTTAACCAAATATAATGATTTTTAATAGTTAATTTTATATTATTTTATATTGAAAATTGAGTAGGGGATTGCTAATAATCACGGTCATGACCGTGATCAACACAAATGGAGATAATTTGGGTAACTATTAGATGCTATTATGGTTTGATTTTGAGAATTTTGACTAGCTGAAATAGTGATTCCGGTTAATATGGTTAACCGGTTAAATAATTAACCGCCAATTAGCCGGTTAATAATTAGCCGGTTCCAAAATTAGCTCTTATAATCATTTCAATAATATATTTTTTTTATTAAATTAAAATTTTGAAATTTTTAAAAAAAAAATAGTCTGCGATATACTGCGCCACTAAATATTACAGCTGATTTCATAGTATACAGGACACATGACAAATTTTTTACCGAGAACTTACCGGGTTGCCGGGTTGTCGGCAAATTGAAAATAAATAAACACGTGACAGTTGACATTTTTTACGCGTTGTAAATGTCTAAATACTGCCTAATATATTATAATAGTTGAAAGGACACTAGAAGGTTTATCATGTAGGACAATAGCAAGACAATTCAATATCAGCAAGTCTTCTGTTTCCAGAGTTTTAAAAAGTATGTGTGTCAAAGATTTACTGCCATTAAAACCAGGAAGGTCAAGAATTTTTAAAGTTGAAGATACAAAATACTTTTGAAAGAAAAGGTTGATTGTATTTGTCGGAACTACAATCTGAAATGGAGTTATGGTTAGACCATCAAAATTCTTATTGTGCAATTTGGAGAGCCATACATCGGCTTGGCTAAACACACAAACTAATAAAAATTTACATGTGTAATTTTATATTCAATTTTTATAAATGTAATTTCATAATTAATTATTAATCTTGTTTATTTTTACTCTATGAAAAAAAAATTCTGGAGTTTGTCCAGAATTTGCCATAGTAGCCAGATAATGTCCGGAATCCACCATGTTTCGATATAAATTCCGGACAATATCAAGACATCATGCGATGTTCGGAATCCACCATGTTTTGGTACACTTTCCGGACGATTTTGACATTTTCTGGACATTTTCCACATGCACCCAGACATTTTCGATAACATTTTCTGGACAATTTTTTTTATAGGGTTAGTTATCTAAACCAGCACATGAACGTAATGAACGTGAAAGATTAAATTTTATAAAATACATGTCACAATATTCTCATTAAACTTTGTATTTTCTGATGAGTTTACCTATGATTGAAGAATGCCTTTCGTCATTTTGGATGGAATTTTTAGAGGGATACATGTACGAAAACTTAAATTTTATATTTGTAGAAAGAGATTTACCATAGAAGTAGGATTATGTTTATATAGTCTTTTAGCTTATATTATTTAAGAAGGGTCTATAAATAGTTTTTATTTTGTTAAACATACCTTAATAATTATCAGTTATATGATATTTATAGTGATACATAATAATAACAAAATGAATATGTATCCAGGCTATAGTGTTTTGATATTGGATAATGCATCTATTTATGAAGGGCAACATTTAGTTGATATTTGTAATTCAAAGGGAGTATGAATAAAATTTTTACTATTATATTCACCGGATCTTAATCCAATATGTAATATTATTTTTGATTTAAAATGATATAATTTATTAGTTGTTTTAATTACTATTAATTATTTATTTACTAATGCTAACAATAAATTTTTTACATAAAAATTATTTACGTTAAAATAATAATTGGATTAAATCTATGCAAAATCCTATATAAGGCTTAAATTTTACATGTATGACTATTAATAAAGATTTATTTAGAGCTTGATTTAAATATAGTAGATATATTTAAATTAAATATATCAATTAATTTTATTAATTATTATTGAATAATTAAAAAAATTTATGATTTTATTTTCATCAAAAAGTTCATTGAAATTAATAGTTATTTTTTTATTTTTATTCATAAATGAACATGTGCTTCACTAAAACTTCTTTAATTAATTGCTTAAATAAAAATTCTCTTCCATTTATATCAAGTATAGATTTAGTAATAAATTTTTTCCTTCTAGTAGACCCATTGGAAATACAAATTTAATAAGATCTTAAAAAGTCATTTTTTTTAGTTGAGTGTTTGTTTTATATGGTGATACTTTTTAAGATAAAATGGTTATTAAATTAGGTTTTACTTTTTTTGAAAATTTAATTGAAATTATAAATGTCAAATTATTAAAATATAATATTATATAATAAAACATAAAAATATTAATTTGATACAAATATAATTTACTATAAATAATTATATTATCATTATAAATTCCAAAGGTTTTTTAGAAATTGAATAACAATAATTAATTTATCAAAATATTTAGCTTAATAGTGGATTTGTTGTATTGACTTCATTAATTTTAGCAATCTGAATAATATAAATTTTATTAATTGGTTAAATTTTATAATTAGAACAATTAGAATACTAAAATTTTAATTATTTATTATTGCTCTTGCCTAAATTTTAATTATATTATTATTTAATTTAAGATGACATCTATCTTTTGCAATCAAACATCCTTAAATATGATATTTATATTTAACTTTATAGTTTTTAATAGCGAACAAGAAAAATTAGATTCTGATTTTTATTAAAATAATTTTTTTTAAATATAAATAAATATAAATTATATATATTAAATACATAATAATTAAAATATAGATACAAATTTTTTTTATATAGATATTTTTACATTATCCTCCATTATAGAACTTTAACAAACTATTTATTTTCTTTTAATTTATTTTGCAGAATATACACGTAATTATATATATATTTTATTTGCATTCTAAAATAAAAGCCATAATAGCATCACTTGATTTAAGATTATAATGATACACTATAGTATAGAAAGATTTTTGATAATATATAATTCAAGTTTTTAAATGTATAAAACAAACTAGCATAATATACTTAATTAAAAATTTAATTTGTAAATTCATATAAATAATTATCACTATATAGCTGTTTGTATCAGGTAATTTCACTTTATATAGTGTTAGTTATGACCATTCCCAAAAAGGAAGGAATAGGTATAAATTTAGTTAGTAACAATGGGGGCCGTTTTTAATATCAATATTTATATCAATATCAAATATTAATATTAATATTAATATTAATATTAATATTGATAGGAACAACGGTTGTTTAAATATGATTTTAAAAAAAAAATTGGGGCAGAAGGATCATATGAATAAATAAAGAAAGTTTTTTTGTAATTTTTATTATGTAATTATGTAAAAGAATAAAATAAAATAAAAAATAATAATTACGATTACTAATATTTAAAGTAATGATAAAATCAAAGAATTCGTCAAAAACCTATGCTGCGGTAACGAAAATAGATAATTCCAGCCAAAGGGACGAACTGATCTAGCCTAAAAAAAAATAATGTTGAGAATAATAATAAAATAAAGAACAATGCATTAGAAAAATAATTTTAGTCGTCACCGATCAATTCCGGTCTGATCTAACCTAAAATCGCCTAAGAAAAAAAAAATATATCAAAAATAATTAGTCAGTTTACCTTCGCCGAGGTGACGAACCCGACAGTTCCGTTCGAAAGTTCCATCCGGATCTTAGACTAAGGGACGGAACCGATCGGACCTAAATAAAAGATCAAATATTAAAATTATTAAAAAAAATAAACTAAAAAAAAAATCGACGACATACCTTTGCCGCAGTGACAAACCGGACCGTTCAACCCTATATACAATATATACACATGTGTTTCTTTCAAATATTAAGGTCGGCCCCTGGCCGGCCATAACCATGAATCTAGTTTCACTTTTTAAAATCAAATACGTAAAAAAGTATCATATCAGTAAAGTTTATCAACGGTCTCATGGAAATAAAGAGTTCATTTATAAGGCATAAAGACGAGGCGAAATGACAAAGGTCGGAACCATAAGTTTTCGATTTTGAGCTTTCGACGATTTTATAGCTTAATAAGGAATTAGTGTTTTTTTTTTAATTAATTTTATTTATCGAATAAAGCGCTTGGGATGTTAAAAACGAGCTATTATTAACGATAATTACAAAATGATAATTTCTAGAAGCCCTAGAAATTATCTTTATTAGACTTTGTAACTTACCTTACGATCAATGATGTGTTCTGTAGCCAAAATGTATCTCCTGGCAGAATTTTACATGCATACCATACCCAATCTTCCTGTAGGCATATTGCCCTCTAATATTTCGTTTATATTATAAATTTTATTTTGTTATTTTCATAGTTTTAATTAATTAGCAATTAGTATTAACATTTATTGTGTTTAATAAAATTGGAATTGCGAAAGTCGAAGTTGAAGGCAACACTTAATTAATTTTATTAAATAGTCTTCAATATCTTTTATTAATCATTCTGCTTACAAATACAAATTGTACCGTGTCTCCTTTATGTACTTAATTCATGAGCAACCTTGATAGACAATATGCTATAGCATGACCGTGTTTCTATGAAATTCCTCTAAATTAACTTAATAGATAAGGAATATCGTCAAAAATGTTGAAGAGTTATTTCTTTTGGACTAGTTCATTTAATTTTTATATCTAACTTTTCTAACAAATTTATTCTTTAGCAGTCGTTTACCTTTGAGTTCACGACCGCGATGAATTCAATGTCCTTTTGATCTTATCCTTCCGATAAGTATAATCATTTAGTTTTGATTTATGTCTAATAAAATTTATTTATTTTTTTTTTATTTACAGAATATTTCAAATTTATATTAGCCTCAATACAAAATACTGTGTATATATATTTTTTTTTAATTTTGCATAATATTTATTTATTTATTATCAGTTGGAAATTTATTTTTCCAGCTTTGAGGAAATTTTTGGGTTGCGATTTGTATTGCGCACCATCCTCATCGCGAGTTAGTATTATACTATTAATTTAACAGTTATCACAAAATCAAATATGATTTTTATAGAAATATTCCTGGTTCAATTCAATTTTCATTCAATCAATCTCTTGCAGATCCTATCAAATTGCCTTGGAATAATATGAAGTTAAATTTCTGGTAAATATTTTCTTTGGTATTATCTAAGATAGGTTCAAAATTCGTATATTTGGAAAGTGTTCTATTTCGAAACATTATGACACTTTGAAATGGAAATAAGAGAAACTTTTGTCAAATTTTCGTAAAAAAAAAAAAGAGTAGTTAAAAATTAAATTCGAACTCCAGAAGGAGGAATTACTGATTTGAATTCGTTCGTAAATATATTCGATTATAAAATTTATATTTATCAAGTAGCTAAAAATAAAATACTGTGCTTACACAAGTTGAAAACGCAGTAGAAACTTTATATGAAGTAAATATACTTACGGAAATGGCAAATATCAATTATTTTACATGTATTCCTTTATCATTGTACAACATACACCCTACAAAAACACCCTAATTTTTCGTATTTATCAGACAACTAGAGATGCAATTATTGAGGGACTTCAATCACTTAATTCATTGCACAAAATATCAATAATTTAAAGACATTTTATTTTAAAAATAAAGCTTCAAAAACTTATTAAATGATGATAGACAAATAATGCGATGATTTGAAAGCAGCCAAACAAATTATTTTTTATCTAATTAGAACAAAAAATTTTTTCCGATTCAAATTATCACCATTGGTTATTTTTATTAGTTACCAACTAGATTAGGTTGGAGCGCGGCGACTTTGTCGCAGCTAGTTATGGTTTTTATACTGCTTTATAATAATATATCCTTTATTAAGTTATCGCCGTGACGAGCCGAAGGGTGACGCGCTCACATTCGTCCGGCCCTAACCTATAAAATCGAAAAAAATATTAATTAACAACAATAAAATAGACAATATAACATACCTGACTGCGCCTTTGCAATAACCAAATCTACTTATCTAACCTATAAAATCAAAAATCGAAAAAAATAAACAAAATTATTAATCAATAATTAACTTATTATTAATTAAATCAATAATCAACAAGAGTAGACAATACATAATATTAGAAAAAAAACAATTTCATTATGCACCAAATCTTTTTTTTTTTTGTAAATAATATTTAAACAACCTTTATTCCTTGAGGTAGATTCCTCTCTTACCTACCTTTACCTTATCCTCTATCTCTTAGTGTTAGTGTCTAGTGTCAGTGTTGTTGGTGTATTAGGTATATAAAAATGGCCAGTCGTTGGAAATCGTCTAAAAACTAAAAATTTTTTACCATAACACAGATTCTCCTACTTTAATACTATAATTATTTCTAGTGCTGTGCCTCACATCACATACATACAAACGGTAAGATCTTACAGGTATCCGGACGTTTCGCCGAATCCGTTCCACTTTGCCGAAGCTAATTCACCGAAAGGACTCTTCGCCGAACGACCACTTAGCCGAATGGACTTTTCACCGAAAGACGTTTTCGCCGAAATACCATTTCGCCGAAAGGACACTTCGCCGAAATGCCGTTTTGCCGTATGACGTTTTGCCGTATCCTTTTTGCCGAACGGACA
>CAJVPQ010003154.1:0-11803 GCA_910591825.1 Funneliformis caledonium
ATCTTAATTTGCAAAAGGACGAGTATGTATCCTGTAATATGGGCATAATAACTGGTGAAGGTCTATATGCAATTGCCTGATCATGCCATAAATTAGAATATCTAAATATTTCTCATCGCACAGATATTTGTGGACAATCAATTTGTAATATTATTCATTCTTGCCTAAGGCTTCAACAACTTGACCTTAGCTATTGTAAAATTACCAATGTGACTATCAAAGAGATTGCTAGTTCATGTCTTAATTTAAAATATCTTAATCTGGAAGGGTGTTATAAAATTAGCAAGCTCGTTTCACTTAATCCAAATATCCATGTTGAGAATTTCATGGAAACTTTGCATAGTTATCAACACAATATTCAGGATTTGATAGGATCGATCCGTACTCAAGTAGAGCGAGAGATAATACAGCACAGTGTCTCTACCAATCAGAATTTGTTTTCTCCAGAAAGAGGAACAGTTGTTATATTCGAAGACCTGTGTGCCAATTCGGCTATATCTCAGATATATCGGTAATCTAATAGACGATCACCAGAAAATTATTTTGATAGAATACTAGCTGATCAAGCAGAGTGGTACTCTACCGATCTAACTAATCCGGAGCAGTGATCACCAGCTCAGAAGAATTTGCTGAGCCATAGATTGTGCGACAAAAATAGGCTGATCACATAATAGGTCTGTGCGATATTTTCGCATATTAATTTTGCATATACTGTATATTCGCTAATCAGTACCTCTATTTTTTTCCCGAACAAATGTGAGAAAATGTGAAAGAGCGTCTAGTTGCAACACAGGACCTACCCTATAAGTTAATAGTGACGACAAAAACATATGTTATGAAAGGCTGAGGACTTTGGAATTTCGAGATCGCCAGGCGTAAAGTCAACTATATGTCTTTCTGATAGATCTACATGTGAAAAGGTATGAGGATTCCATTTGCATGTGCTTTCATAGAACTCTTGGCATCATACGACAATGCTAATCACGCCTCATACCTTCTTAACTTTGGCTTGACGCTCTTTTTCCTTCCCAACAGTAAGATATAAAGCATGTAGGGTATGTGGAAGTTCAGCCAACCTTCCCGCAAAAAATTTAAGGTATGTACAGTATATGTTCTTTAATGCGAGTGGGCCAAGAAATTTTCTCACAATGTGCCTTGTATTTAGGAATCGAAATGGACTTAAAAAAAATCACTCTCAATTGTCTTATCGTTCCTATAGGAAAATTCTCAAATATTCTATGTACTAAAGTAATACAATCAATTACAATTTATATATATGGTGAATTTAGCGAAATTGAAACTGAAATTAAAAGGAGATTGGGGGAACCATTTGATGAAATCCCTCTAAAAATTTGTCAAATTCGACATGGGGACGTTATTGAAAAGCAAATGGATCTGAATGACATGATTTCCAAATTTTTTGCTGAGCCTAAAGCAGAGCACTTCCATATCACTGTATACCCCAGTCAGAATAATCTTCTGTATCATGTAGCGCTATAGTCGCAATTTTTATGTATTGTAAGCTGACTTCCGGCAACGTTTTTTTTTATTTCTTAAATAAGTATTATGTTCTTATCGTAAATCTTGAAAATGTCACGTAAAATGATGCAATGCCTATGCAACATAAAATCATTCGGTGTAACTGCGCATTGGAAAATATACGCAGTAAGAAAAGTTCCCCATTCTCAGATCGGCGTGAATAATTTACGGCTTTTATTTTTCCCTGTACCAAATAAGCAATTGCTAATCTCAAAAGGTTAAATCTTGTTTTTGTATCAAATTTACATTATGTTTTTCGTGATCGATGCTCTGACTCATTTATAATTTTATATATAAGTATAATATACGCTGTTAAAAAATGGGTCTTTTAATGATGTCTGACAAACTTCCTGCCAATGTTAAAGAATGGACTTCAGCTCACATTAAAAAATATCTCAAGGGACATATGAATAATTCAAGTTATAATGAAGAGGACATTGAAAAAATCGAAAATCAAAATACCAGCGGAAAAGCTTTTCTCAGATTAACCATACAAATGCTTACTAATGAAAATGGTCCATTCAAAATTAAGTTTGGGAACGCAACCGATATTATGGAGTTAGTAGAAAATCTCAAAGAAAAACAAGGTGAGTTACTGTAATAACGGATATCTCTTGAGTAAAGCCAAGGTTCTATTATACTATAATTTATTCCTTATTTTTTAGCAGAAGAGCACTCTACGTCCGTTGAAGTTGTAACTGCCTCTGAATTCAATAAATTACGTGATAACTACCAAAAAACATTAAAAGAGAATAATATAATTATTAATAACATATTAAGTGAGATTAAAAGATTACATAGAACAGAATATAATGCTAATTTGTTGGGTCTATAAGGAATTATTATGTCCGTATTATATAACCTTTTTCAAGAATTTATTTTTATGTATCAGTTGCTCCGGCAACGTTTTTTTTTATTTCTTAAATAAAGCATATATTATGTTCTTGTCGTAAATCTTGAAAAATGTCACGTGTAATGATGTAATATAATCGCCTATCAATTCTGTACTACATCTTAATTGCATATATATTTGGCAAATGCATTATGAATCAATACAAAAAAATCTATCATTTCTACCTGAGCACTTTACTTCAAAAATCAAAATACTTTTATATCCATAAACCAGCTTTACCTGTAACTGCAGTCAAGTACATATTTTTCGCAAGCACAAACTCACATATATAAAAACCATATCTTCACAAGCTTCTTTACCCGCTTCACCCACCTCAATAACGGAAGAAATTTCCACTAGAACAATGTCAGACGTGGTTAAGAATTTTAATACAGAGGAGCTTATCGATTATTTAGGAAGGAAAGACTTAAAACTTGATGAGGATGATATTAAAATTCTTCGTAAAGAGAAAATTTCTGGTCTTGCCTTTCTCAAGTTAACTAAAAAGGAGTTTCATGATATTGGCTTCGCATTAGGTCTAGCAACAGTTCTTGTAGAATTTATCGAAGGTCTCAGCCAGAAATTATGAAACTACTCCTCGCTCAAAACTCTTGACGACTTAAAAGAAATGTTACGTAGAAATAAGGTCAATAGGGAAGATATTACAAATATCAAGCAGTTTACTCCTGGTAGGTAATTAATTATTTTTCAAAACTGACTAGATAGCTATATTAACTTTATTTTTCTCTATAGTCTTCGAGGAGATTAGTGATGATGATAAAGCATTCGAACACTATATGGAGGATATTATCTTAAAACTTTCGAACGTAGAAACTATGACCGATGCTAATGAGGTGACGTGTTGTGAATTTATTTCAGCAATATTACATGCATCTATCGCTATAGCTAAAAAACTTACCTCCCAAGATATATTTATAGTGTTTCAAAAAGACGTTTCCAGTGAGAATGCAACTGGCCGAGTAGACTATGTAATCAAAAATCTGGAAGACCTCCTCTACATCACCGAAGGGAAACCACGAAATATTATGATTGGATATGCGCAGGTAGGCCTACTATCCAGATTTTCGCTTTCTAATATATTAGGGATATTAATGATGGTTTATTTCTTAGAATCTGACGCAACTTGAAAGTGCGTTCCAAACAAATAAGAAAAAATGAACTGCAGATCAAGCGTTTGGGAATGACTATTTCGACTATATGTATGGTATTGTGATCACAGGTACAGAGTGGCATTTTATTATATATACTCTGGATGGCATCTTCTCTACAAGTGGTAGCGAGCATCAGATTAATCTTACGAAGTCTGCGGTTAAAGATAATCCTGAATTACTACGAAGCAACGTAAAAAGGATAATTGGTATTATTGTTGGGTTGCTGAAGGATCGTGTTAGTGTAGATAATTCTCTGGCTAGCAAGAGGGCTAGGATCAAAAAGTTTATTAAAAAATAATATGTATCACAGGGCAGTCCCAAACTTGTATTTATTTTTTCGCTTGTAATAATAAAAATTTTTCTTGGCAAAAACCGTTCCCTCGGGGAACGATCAGCTGAGATAACCTATATATTTTACTTGACTGTTTCTATATATACTAACGAACTTTTGAATATTTCCGTTCTTATATAAAATTTATCAATATCAAACACTCAATCCAACGATTCATTAAGGGAATTAAATGCCAAGCTCTTAGCTGAGATTGGCGAACTTAGGAAGAAGTTTGCTGAGATTAAGGTCGAAAATGATAAGCTTAAGGATAAGAATACTGAGATCCCTGAACTTAGAAGGAAGTTCGCTGAGATTGAGACTGAGAGAACTGAACTTAAGGCCAAGATTGCCGAACTTCTAAAACAGGGTGTGGAAGAGAACAAGAGGCATGATGCTGAGAACGCCGAGCTCAAGATCAGAATCGAGAAGTTGGAGAAAAACAAGGCAGATTCTTCAGCTGAGAATGTTAGGCGTAATGTTGAGATTACTGAGATTAAGGCTGAAATAGTGAAACTAAGAGACAATAACGAAGAAAACAAAGAGCCAACCTTCCTTCAATCAGATAATATTTCTAAGGAAATGGTTTCAGGAAATGAGCAGAACAATAATACTATAGATTTGAATACTAACACAATGAATTCAAATACTAGCGAAGCACCTTTTGGCAATATTCAGATATCCAATTCTGTAGTAGACCAGCTAAATAATGAAGTAGGACGAGCAGTTACCTTTGGTGACGCAACTAGTGATAATGCCAACACCGAGTCATTGGAAGATAAGGAAACGGATGATTTCTTGGATAAGGTGCATAAGAAAAAGATTAGTGATGAGATTAGAGAGAGAAAGCGGGAGGAGAAACTTCATCGTGAATCAATTGCTTAGGACTCACTTATTTCTCGCAATATAAAAACCATTCTCTCAGGGAACGATTAAAGTCATGTGACTTCGAAAACTGAAGTATCTGTGAAGCAAGACGATGACATGATTCCAGAGGAATCGCTTGATAAAAATCAAATTGTAGAATAAGGCCTAATACATGAATTATGTTTATCCATATCACCTGAAGATAATGTCAGCTCTACCGAAATCATAAGCTCATGCTTTAGTTTGGAGAATATGATTTCGGGTTCTGCCCAGCACTTATCTTATTTATTTGAAACAGCAATAAAATCCAGTCAGCAGGAAATATTAGACTGGCACAATTATTCCTTTGAATTTGAGAGCAAGTTAGGTGCTTTTACGGCTGATGGTAGAATTAAGGATAAAATGGCAAGATCAATGATTTACAAGGAGATGAAACCATTTTTCTCCACTAAAATCACACAAGCTAACTTGCGCAAAAAAACTCATAGGGCCAGAAAACATCTCATGTTATTTGGGAAAAATGGGGTTGGAATAGATAAAATTAAGCTGGTCTCATATAGCGCAACTGAAATTTCGAAACTAACTAATGCACAAATCCAAAATGTCATAAATCAAGTAAAAAAATATACTAGCGAACATCAGAGTCATGTGAATTTAAAAACCGTTCCCTCGGGGAACGATCAGATTAGGCTAAGGTAAGTATATCGGCAAATATATTATCTTCACCTCAATCTAATCCAACTTATAACCGCACTTATTTTCGTAACAAGACATTAGATCAATATCCCAACTTATATAGAGAATATAGTAGTGAAGACTTCGATTATTATGGCATTACTGATAAGACATTATGCCCATTATGCAAGTTAGGTCATGATGATGAGGAAAGTATAGAAGGTAGATATAAAACCGGATCCTATTTTATTAAGTGTGAACAGTGTGAAATTGAGATAACTGCATAGTCTCGTTATTTTACAATATTGTATATTTGCGTTTCTCTTGAGAAACTTTTTTTTTTACAGGGCTAATCTACGTCGACTATACTTACTATAAATTAAATTGATTTGCAATCATATAAAAAGACAATATGATCAAGTCCGATAAAGTATTAACCCCCGAATATCTAGATTGGCATGCCAAATTAAGTGGGTTACCAAGCGTTTTGACGGATAAAATTCGCTCTAAATTATATAAAACATATAAAAAAGAAACTGGAAATGAGCCATGGCAATTACCAAAAGCTGTGATAAATATGTCAGCAGAATCTCAAGCCTCTGATTTCAAGCCTATCACCTTCGAAGCCAAACCCGATCCAGAATTAATTATCAAATCTGTCTTAGAGCGCTTCACATACTTGAAATTCCGAAATAGTTATAGGGGGATCGATAATTATAATTTTGCATCACTTCAGCCGTGGAGCTCACCGTGCCCTATTTGCAATGGAAAACATGGAAATTATGGATTACAAGGCTCATAGTATCGCGAAAATGGGAATCAGTTCCCTTATGATCCTGAATTAGCGAAGTTGTATTCCCAAGATAAGTTGGAATATTGTTTTACCTGCAACACTTCAAGCAATAAACTCAAGTTCGCGATTGTGGCTTAGACCGGAGGAATTATGAAGAAAAAATATTCGTATATTATTTCGTTTCTTTTTTTTTCGAATCTCGTGGATGGCTTATGCAAAAGAAACTGGAAGCAGTTGATATCGGGAAAATTCTTGCCGAGATTTTTCTGAGTACGTCATTGAAATTAAAGTTTATCATATGATTAACCGGTAGATCCCGCTTCTATTGGTTGGAAGTGTGAAGAGTCTTCACGATTTATCATATGATATAGCATGTATCGTGGATACGTCTCCTTTGCCTCAAGAGAAATATCGTTCGAAAAAATAATCGTGTATAATAGTCTACAATCATAGAATGGCATCATATACCCAGGGCTAGTCCCGCTCCATGTAATTTATTTTAGCTCAATGTATTGCAAATAAAAAACGTTTAGGGTACTGAGTTGACCCGCGAAATGTAGTCAATTATTTTTCTCGTGGCGATTGGTACAATCTTTTAGACCATACATACTAATCTTTTATTGCTCGAGCGTATATGCATGTTAATACAGGGTAATTTAGGAAATCTGGATCGGCAAATTATTGGGCAATATGATTGCCAGCGAAGATCCAGGGACTTTTATTCTCAACCTTTCTTGCATATTCTCAAAATTATTACGTATATTATTAAAAGGCCCCTTGATGATCTTTACATATGGATAACGTTAAATTCTTTTATTGTTAAATTAAGGAGAGTCCGTTGATCAGATTTTCGTGATGCGATCATATTAACGTAATTTCCCCAAAAAGCGTATTCCAAAATCGATCCTGCAAATTATATAAAAAGGCGATGTCCTGGTTAGTGGACCCTTTTATCCACCTTGCGCAAATATAAGCAAGCGAAAAATCAAACAAATTTCTAATAAAATTTCAAACCTACAATTATTTGCATCATCGATATTTACAATCAAATAATCCACAAAGTAATAATAAGGTATGTTGGTTTTATTGCTCTGATAGCTTTTTGAAACATGTCATCACGATCTTAATCGATTTTCTGCTATAGATGTTCCAAAATAAACCAGACATATTACTTCCTCCGGTCTTCTTGTTATATATCGGCATTTTGATCTTCGCCGAGAAAATCACTGACCATCATCACGCGTACAATGGACGCAGTGAAATTACTCACATGAATCTCGTCACATGCAACTTCACAGGCGCAGTATATCAAATGGCATAAGCATCTTCACGTGCCGAATTCTTGCAGTCGGGTGATAACGCAGAAAAATCAAGTAATCAATTCCTTGTATGAGGCGGAATGGAATATTGTGAAAACGAAGTATATCGGTAAGTGTGAATTGGAAATACTGTATTATTTTTTTTTACCTCAGTTGCTAATCTCCCGAAATTATGCTGTAGTTTCGAAATTACTTAATCTCGGAGAAGTTTTCTTGCGGGGAATATTATTTTGTATTGTCTGTGTGGGTGAGAGAGATATAGATAGGCGTAGAAATGGGTGGGATAATTTATTTCAGAAATCTAGTGTATAGATGGGGCTGAGAATCTCGTAGTTAGCAATAGTGATAGAAACAAAATAGCTATAGAAATTTATAAGAAATAAGAAATAACTTGATGCTGGGACTCGCATTAAATGGCCTAGGATCCGCGTACTCCCTCCCTCTTTGATAGCATCATACATTTCATTTGTGGTTCCTGTACTTCAAATAAAATTGGTTTTTTGCTGAAAAGCCAAACATCCACCGCCAATTGGGCCGAACATGGAACATTTGGAGGAAGTGAACTCAGTTTGCCAACGCCAATTGGGTCTGTACTTGACAAACTGGCCTTTTTCATCAGGAAATCCAACAAATGACCCTTGATGACAAATCTTCTCACCGCCAATTGGGTCTGTACATGAGTAGATTTGGGCAAAGTTTCACATTCCCAGTTTGCCACCGCCAATTGGGTCTGTACATGACAAACTGTCTTTTTCATAAAAAAAATTTCGTCACTTAAGTAGATCTGAGTAAAGTTCGTTGTTCCGAAAACAGATTTACAGACGCGTCTCACCTAATACAGTATTTTAAATGTGTAACATCTTTCCCAGCATGTGATTTGTGGCGAGTTGTTGGGTGGCACATACATTTTGATTACCTAATACTGATTTCTCACTGATTCATATTTTAATATTTTATTGTGTCTCCAAAATAAATGATGTAATTGCGCATATGATATCAGCCACAATGTTTGTGTAACTCTGTGATCATTTGACCAGCCTGTGTAATGTTGAGTGACCCAGTCTGTATTAAAAAATAAAATTAACATTTTCTACATGACGTTCACTTCGGAAAAGACGCATTCTTACTTCACCTCAGTTAAAGCTGGTTTCTGGAGTTTAAAACACTATGTCGACTGGATTATAAAGAATGAAAGTGAATTACCGTTATGGGAAACGTGTTTGGCTGACTTTTACGGCTCGTTGGATTTTATAGTTTACCATAGATCGTTATCGCGACTCGATCGTGTTGTTGCTGAAAAAATCCTTAAAGCTAAAGAGGTAAATGTAATAACTAGATACTGATTCATTACTTTGATTGCACTACTTACAGAATCTTTCATGAATCAGCTTCCCGAAACCAAGGAACTTATGGAAGACCTTCGAATACCATACGAACAGGTATACAACGGAAAATATGGAAAATCTATTTATAAGGTTGGTTGATGCTGGGGCATTGATATAATTAATATTATCTGAATAGTAAACTTATATGCATAGTTTATCTACAATAGACTGTAGTGCATGTGCAAAAGGAAGAGAGTATATTTGCTTCAGCGAGCAAAAAAACGCGAACGAAAAAGGAGAAGGTATTTTCTTGATTTGAGAAAACATATATTTATAAATATTAACTCATCCTTGCTCGAAATTGAAAAAAGGATATTACGTCTCGTGCAACAATTACTACTGAATCCTCAAATGTCAAAGAAAAGGTAAGAATACAGTCACGTTAAGAGTACGGTCACTGACTTCAAGGTTAATTGCATGAAACTGATATATAACTTCTCTAGGGAGAACCTTCATTCCGTAGATCGCCTCGACCGATGAAACGTGTTGATTATTCTGAAATGGGTGACTCGGACGAAGGAAAGAAATCTGAAAAAATAAGGAGACTGAATAGTACCGCTCATTCGCAATCGACGGAATCTCCACAACCTGTACCCAAAACCCCACCACAAGCTCCACGCGATTTAACTCCGTTGGAAATAACACATAATAAGAGACCGTTAAATAAAGAGGAAATTCAACAGTAAGTCCTATTTTCTTATCACTTAACGAATGAGAGGCATTCTTATAGTGTCCTGCCTCATAAATTCCCCCAGATACTCTGAAGACATATCCGTGATATGCGCGTTTGATAAGTCGGTTGCTGAGTTGACTTTAGAAATCGGCGCGGAGCTTACAAACAAACTTTCTTCTGTACGCGACACTAACCCTGAAATATGGACGCCCGAATTAGAAAAATACATTGACAATGTCCTAAAAAAATCCGGAAAACAATTTAAAAATGCTACATTAGTTGATGTTCCGGACGACCTTTTCCGATTGTACTGTGAGAAAGTCCTCCTTGATTTGTAAGTAAATGTTGAGGCTTATCAGTTAATCAAGAGAAAATACTGACAACTACTCTTTAGCTACAATCTAGTTGATATTAACCCCACGATGGACAAAAAGATAGGCGAACGTAAATACATAACTTACCAAATCTCGTCAATTTATAAATTTTATGAGAAAACATTCTTTAACCTCGATTTTGACTGGATCGAGTCTCACGCCCGCTCTGCAAGAATTACGAAATCCGAGACAAATTCAGGAATTGTCAAGGTAGATTCCATAGCGACCAGACATTACGATGGATTAAGTATATGGCACATGGAGGTAGCGGGCGGACCATGTAACGCAACAGACACACACGCCTTGGGCGATACAAAAAAAACACTCCGCATGGATGTGTTAAATTTGATTGCAATATTGAGAAACCATTTTGATTGCAGTGTGGAATTCGCTACAAAAATAAAAGTTTTTTGTACCCAGGTTATTGGTAAGTGATATGTCTGTATGGCTAGTGAGGTTGAATTTTCTGTTACTTATGTTTTACTTTTTTAGGCACTCGGATGACTCTGTATGCACTTAGTATGCTCCCAGATGGAAGGTTTATCTCTTCGGAACTTGCTACCGCAACAGTCCCTTTTAGCTTCTATGGCCGGAATCAGTTCAAAGCTATTTTCAGGATGATGGCCATTTTTCATGTATGTGTATCTTATGATCTGCATTTATATTTTATTTCCCAAAATACTTATTCGGTGGTGGTACTTTTCTCCAGAATGAAATAACGAAACAAGAAGAACTTATGGGCGAGATTGATAGAGTTGTACTTCGATCCAAAGGAACAACAGTTCGGCACGTATTGAAAATCCCTGAGGAATTATTCGAGTGAGTTTATGTATTTAAGTTAGAATATAAAATAGACTTACCGTAGATATCAGCTGTTTAATAATATCCACAATAACATTAACCAATTACTTTTCGCTATCATTATATATTTTGCTACATATTTGATCTTAGTATTAATGCATAAATAGATGCTGTTTTGCGTTATGCTCAATGAGTGCACTTTCCGTATAGTATCAATGATTAGAAAACTGATTATGAGTTAGTATTATTGGGGTGATGACCGGGATGTTTTAGTATAGAAAATCTTCTGCAGGATTTAATCTACATATCATAGCACATACGTTGTATCAAGAATGATTTTTATGATGACGTATTGTGCATTGGAAAAATAAAAAGATGTTTTCGTATACATAATAACGTTTTTGCTTTATTGCACGGATGTCAATGTGTATTAAACTACAGATCGAAATTTTATCCTGAATTATTAAAACCGTTCCCTCAGGGAACGATCAAAATTTCCGATCATTAAATTTTGTCCCGTTTACCAGAAGATAGTGTACTGCGCCGTTTCTTCTGCGCAATTAAGTCGAGCCCGGCCATCAGATAGTCATATATACAATTACGAAGTGCCGCTATTTCGGGAGATAAATTTAACCGGATGCTGATCCCGCTTCTGCGCATTTTTGACGAGCTCAGACACCGTGTCCAGACTCTACCATCAGAAAAATAATACATTTTTGCATGTGCATTTTATTCGTAATCATTTTCCCGAATTCCCGTTATGCTTATCCGGCTAAAGAAAAATCCAAAATCTGATTGGCCGATCATCTTGTGATTTATAGAAACTCTGGAACTCTCCTGGAGCTATCGAGGAACTGGCAGGGATCTAGGGTGATACATGTGATATGATATACGTCATGCCACAAACCGATTTAGCCAGGCGCCGTGCATATGCATGTAAATATAAAATTAATCCTGACCCTATATAAATCCTGATATGCTTGTA
>CAJVPQ010003155.1:0-11803 GCA_910591825.1 Funneliformis caledonium
TAAATATGTCAAAATGGTGAAAACCTTCAATAACATTAATTACTACTGATATAATTATTCCTGACTTGCACTTTGGGTCTTTTTTATGAAACTGGTGATATGTTAGATCATTACAGGAGAATGAAATGAAAGTAGAATAATACTATCCTTATTGAGTTGGTATGAAAACACAGGTTGAGCTGAAAAATAGATTTTTTATTATTCGAATAATTCAAGAAAATAAACATAACAATTTGTTACCAGGATTTTTTTGTAAATCTTTATCAAAATCTAATGAAAAAGTTGAAAATGACCTTACAAGTGCTATTTCGAACCTCTATAAAAGAATATTTTAAACTGAAATACACTTTTTTAGAACATTGGTAGTGGGTATTAATGATAATAACATTTTAAATAAAATTGTATTGGACTTGTTCTTTCTACCTTTTTCAATAAATATACAAAAAATCAATATAACAATACATTTAATTGACGTGTTAACAAACAAAGGAGTTGAAGGTGGATTTGCATCATCCTTTATCTATACTAAGTCAAAAGAACATACTTTATTTTTTCAAACTGTTAATGAGAATGAAAGTTCTATTTATATTTACAAAGAAAACCAATTATCTGAAGAATTTCATGGATCAGATCCTAATAGTGTGTTAAAAAAAATGAGCATGTTAAAAGAATAATTAGGCGAGACTTTATTTGGCTTAAATAATTCTAACATAAAAAAACTAGAACAATTGAAAAAATTTATATGTTTTCATAATAAATGGCACAATTATTCAAAAATGGAGCAAATATTCAGATATTATTTACAAAAAAAGAATATGTAGTTAAGTTGATTAGTATTTGTTATTTTAGGAATGGAAAGAAAATAATTGTCCAATAATTGAATTACATAGTCAATTAGCTTCATTATATTCAAATAATTATATTTTCTTAGAAAGAGAAATGAGAGCATGGCAGGTGATATTACGTATTACAGGATGTATTAATATAACACTATTTGATAAAAAAAATCAGAGGTAAGCTTTTAAACAAATCTATTACTTTTAATAGCAAAAATCTTACATTAATATTTCACAAATCTGGTGGTGATGGTAATAACTATAATGGTGATATATCATGATATAAATTCTGTGATAAATAATACATATTAAATTTTGTTTTATAATAAATAAAAAATAATGTTCAACTAATAAATTTCCTTACTAATTATTATAGTATGAATTTTGGACACGATTATCTGATTCTGAATCAAATAAAGCAATGATCAATATGCTTTATCAAAATGGTTTTTTATGAACAATATCAAGTAATATGTTCAATACTACAAAAGTATCCTGGAAAAGTTTTAAGCATAATTTGAGTTTAAATAAATGTGACACTAATGGAAAACAAAGAATACTTTCAATAATTGCAAATAAGTTTCCTTATAAAAAATTACAAACTAAACTTTATGTAATTATTTATAATTACCTTTGAATAAATTTTTTGCAAGTTAATTCATTATCTTTTATAGGTTTCTTCACATATAATTCACAATGCAAAAATATATAGACGTATATTTGGTCATAGATATCTAGCTGCATCTAAGCCACCAATGTGAAAAAAATTATGTCTTAAGAGCATAAAGATCAATTCAAATAGTTCATAAGCAGTAAAAAAAATGTGAATTTAAATTTTTACAAGGTTAATGCCAAAACAGGATTATCATTAAAATACCTTAATGATCAGAAAAAACTCTTTAAGAAAAATTTCATAAATTGTATTCTGAAGGAATGAAGAGATCAGCATTTTTGAAAAGATTAAGAAATGGACTATTTGTATATCAAAAGAATTTAGGCAAACTTTGTAGTACTTGTAGTATATATAGATATAATGTGTTTAAGGATTTAGCAAATCTAATTATACAAAATATTGAAAATCAGGAACTATAGGTATTATTCCATTTGATTTTTATTTCTATAATTATAAAATATTCAAAACTAATAATAAAATTGTAAATTAGACGTATTTACTTAAAAGTATTAAAAAATCTAAATGATTTTTTAAACATGATTATTCAAAACATTTACATATGATATGTGATGGAAAAGTATCGCATGACTCTTGTATTAATTATTACTTACCATTTACATTTAGTAATTATGATGAGGATCATATATCAGAATGTGTTGAATGTAACGAAATCTTCAATTTATTTTAGGAATTGCGATCATTACTTGGAGATAAATAACAAAAAACATTGAGAGAATTTTAAGAAATGCTAGAATACTATCTTGCACATCTAATAAGAAAAGGATATTTAAACAGTTAATTCAATGCAAATCTTTTGCAACTTAATAATAATAGTATTCTTATTGTGATGAATTATAGATGCAAATATTACCAAAACGAATTTGAGAAACAAAACAAAACTTTTATGTAAAACGTGAATGGGCACTCATACTATTTTGGTATATTCTAAAAATCAAGAAAACAACAAATTAGAAATTCAAGCATTTGACCATTGATCAAATGATAATAAACAGGATGCGTAGTTTACTGCTTCATTCTTTAATGCAGTATTTACCTTACTTGATCTAAAGCCAAGATGAGTTATCGTAATGAGTAATAATGGTCCACATTATCATTGTTCAAAAATAATAGCATTGGTTTCAAAATGGGTAGAATAGTATAATATTGAATGTAAAAAGTGATATTTTTTAGAGACAGGTAAAGCTAAAACTTCAATTGATAGTTACCATACACAAGTAATAATTATATTTACTTTGCTTTTTTTGACGAATATATTTATTCAAGCAATTCTCAACCCTTTTAATTTAATTAATCTAAGATTTCATATGCTATTAAGAGATATATTCGATTAGGGTTTGATTTAATTACTGGTAAAGATATTGAAAAGGCATTAGATAGTTTAAGTGGTATAGTAATAGCTTACTTGAAACCTAATCATGATTAAAGGAGTCAAAGTAATATTAAAATCATATCAGAAATTTCTAATTAATTTAAATGGTCTTAGCTAACGAAGGGTCCCTTAGCTGGATATATTTGTGCATGCAACCTTCCCAATTTTGGAGAAATAATGACTTTTTCTGTGAGTAAATTTACTAAAATAGAACTTTTACAGCCCAAACCAATAGTGAATAAACATTCCAAGGCTTCTTTAAAATGGATAATGCCAATATATCGAGCTTCAGACAAGCTTATTTTTTCAATGGCATTAATGGCGTTTCAATTTAATAAATCACACTTATTGTATGATTTCATTTGATCAATTTTCATTTGGTAGTGTCAAATACTAATCATTGGAATTTAAGAAGGTGGTCAGTTGATAAATTAAAAAATGAATTGAACAGAAGAAATATTCAATTTGATATTGGTATGGGATGAGATTAATTAGTGAATTTATTGAAGCAAGAAATAGAAGAAGAATCACAAATTGGTGAAGAATCAAGAGAAGATTTCTCAAAAACAGATATAGATTAGTGAGTAAAATTGGTTTTATTATGTAAAATAATTGATTATTATTGATCAAATGCTCAAAAACTTCCAAAATATAATAGGAGTCAAATATTTTATCTACAACTTGGATGGGCACTTAAATGCAATCAGAAATATGGTAAAAAAGACAGTGGAAAAGACTAGTAAAAGAAGTAGTAATGGCGTTAACTCACTTTTTTATGGTTGGACAACGTGATCCTAATGACTGATACACTGCAAAGGATATGCTGAATGGGTTAAAAGAAATGGCAGAGAATGGCGAAATTACAACTGAAGTGATACCTTCTCTAAAAATGATAGAAAATTGGATTACTAGATATTTAAGTTTATCAAAAAAGAACATGCGAAACGGTTTTTAGAAGAATAAATGCTTTGATTAATAAATTGCGAATAAAAGATTGTAATAAATTTTACGTTTTAAAACTGGTTCTTCTAGACAACCAATAGTTTTGCTACATTGAAAAATATAGAAACCATTTCTTTTTTGATAATATGAAATTTGTGTTTGACTTTTAGCAATTTCAATAAAAATTCGCCAAAAATAAACAAAATATGGCTTTTTTATCTTTTTTTTTTATTATTAGAACAAGTTTATAAACTATAACCCAAAATTTGAACAAATATTAGAATTGTATAGGTCGAAATTATGAAAGAGGTCTATATATTAGAGGCAACAATCTGATATTGTCCACTAATAAACCTTTTGAAATTGAAAAAACAAAATTATCGAAAAGTCATTTTGATTGAAGCGTGTGGTTATGATGACGTATTTACGAAAAGGAGGTGGCTGAAAATTGCATATAAAATTGTGTTACTTTAGTGGCTAATTTTCGTAATTTTCCAGAATTAATTAGTGATCGGCAAAATTTTGCCCCACGTTACACTGAGGATTTTATGTTACTGATCGGCGAATCACGAATTAAAGAAATAAATAAATTTATTTATTTTAAAACAAATGTAACATAAAATAAATATTAAACTGTAACTATTCTTGTGTTACTTTAAATGATAAACATTAATTTTAAGTTTCGTATATCTACGTTTTTACAAATTTAGTTTTGAGTTTTAGGTTAAATATGTGGTATTTTACAATAAAAAAATATTATCTTTTTTTTAACAATAGATAATACTATTACACGTGTTTCACAATATTGCGATCAGCCATGCGCCACATAGCCACATTTCGTGACATTTTTTGAAGGTTACGCAGGGAAAGTCGTAGTGGCAAGTGTTAAAATTACCTATAAAGGTCTAGGTGAGTTGAGATCGTGTTTGATAATCGCTCCATCTCGTACAACAAAATGTCTCGTACAATTTCAAATGCAAAGTGTGACTCCTACTTCTACGAAGTTGATCCTAAAAACTGGCGCTTCCTAGACTTTTACAGTCACCGCCAGAGTCGAGGAGGATTCAGTGCATCGTTTAAAACCGAAGCCTTCATTTTGAGAAGGTCTCTAGACTACCAGCTGGAGAAAGGATCGGATGAGGCTAAAGTATATGCGAAACGTCTTCTCGACGTCTTTAATGTAAGTATTTCTTTTCTTATTGAACTGTAAATTCAATGTTTCTACCCATGACTACGGAGAACAAGCTTCGTGTTGTTCTCTTTATGATGCTTCGTGATCGTTGTGGGTAAAGGGATATTCAAGGGCAGTTAAGGTTTTCTATCCATAGCTAGGGGAGCCAAACTTCGTGTTAGCTCCTTGAAGATGCTTCGTGATCGCTATGCTGGTGGAGCAAGCTTCGTGTTGCCCTTCAATGATCTCCGTGGTCGTTGTTCTGCCTTGAAGAGTCCATCCATTAAATGTGGTTTTGCCATTTATAAATGGAAATAATTCTAACGACTTTTATATTTTCTTTTGGTAAAAAAGAAACATCGTAATTTCGAAAATGTCGAGGCCTTTTGGAAAACGATCGAAGCCCAAAAATCCGAAAAAGAACAACTCGAAGATTCGAAGGTAACTTCCCAGGAAAATATTTGTAACACGTTAGTCCATGTATAGATACTATTGTCTATCACATTAGATCCAGGCGTTGCGAAGCGTTTTCGAAGGAGCGACCATGTACACGAACCAGGTATTTCAAACGGCCGCAGAAAACTTAATCTCTGCCAATATTGTGGTACGTGCAAGTGATGTTTCGGTTTTTTCGTCTATTCCTTTTACAAGTACCGACTGAAACGTTTCTAACACGTAATTTACAAAAGAATGAAAGGAAAAGACCCGCGGAGGAAGGTCATCCCATTCTTATGCGCCCGCCCAACCTTCGTGACCGTGATGAATGTGAAGAGGCCCATCATATAGATCGTATGGAAGGCCAGAAGGAGGTAATCATGGGATATAGCGTTCTTGATAAAAAAAACTTATTATTTAAGTGAAACAATTTTACGAGAATTCTTTCTTTCTCTTATTATGCAGTTTATTAAAACATCTGAAGATTTGCGCACTCCTGCATCTGGAGATGATGATGATGAGAAACACGAAAGTGAGGAAGAGAAACCTGAACAGATCGAAGTCGATCTGGAGGATCTTGCTAGAATTATAGATATGGTGCCTTTGATTGAGGTCTGTGATGGATTGTTTCTCATTTCTTTTCTTTCCACATATCTGATGATACTTATATATTCCAGTGGAAAGTTAACGATATCAACGTAACTAGGAGATTCCGGCTGCACCAACGCAACGTGATTGACAGGATAAAGCGTGAAGGATTATCATGGAAGAATTCGCAATATGACATTTTGTGAGTGTTGTTGAATGTTTAAAGCATGAAATTTAAGACTATATATACTCACAGAATTTAAAATTTCAGGACGCTATCATCGATATTTGTTCTGTCCTCTCCATGTCCGTATACGGAATTCACGTCCAGCGAATGGGATACAATCATTCGAAGCAAGTCGTGTATAATAGAACGGCCAATAATCCCACCATCTATATCTGCCACCCTGCATGAGGCATCACAAAAACATGTACTGGATGAGGATAGTTATGTTTATCCCGATAATTCTGAATTAAGCAGAGCGGCAGCTTCTGCATTTAATGAGCTGTAGGTTGACTCTCACCACTTTCCGCAAAAAAATGACTAATTACAACCATTTATATTATTTTAATCTTGATTCTTTAGTCGTAATCTTCCTCAAGTTGCTCCATCAAAAATGTCATCCGAGGAAAAACATTTCTGTGATTTGTTGTATCCACACTTGAGTGCTGTATTTAAGCGGTCTCACAATGAATACGAGGTTCAACTCAACCATACTGTTAAGGACAGCAAGAAAAGACCGGATTTTGCTTGCATTGTCGATGATATACCAGTTCTTGTGTCTGAGGTTAAACCTCTGGGGTATACACCACTCCAAAAAAAGAAAGATTTTGTAAAGACACACTTAAGGGCCAGAAAAGCACTAAACCAGCAATTAAATTTCAAAGGTGGCCCAGGTGAAGTAGGGCTATTTACAAATATGGGTACGTGAGATGCTCCGCTGGCTTGCTAATGTATACAACACTTGACAGATTTGATCTTTCTAGGCAATCTAGTTGAATCCTATTTTATGGACTTTAGATATGGATTGTACTGCTCATGGTCTTTTCACACAACAAAACTTGCAACAGATAAGGTTTCAATGCCATTAGTGGAATCAACATTTAGTCACTTCGTAGCATTGGAGGTATAAATGGTTCAAATTGTAATAATCATTTCTTTTGAAACTAAAATCAGTATTGTTTTAATTACAGAAACGGGTTTGCAAATTGGCTGCAGATTTCAAAGGACGCAAGCAATCGTTCACACCACCACTACAAATACAATTTATGACTGAATTTCCAAATTCACTACAGCTAAAGCAGTTGCTTGGATGAGAAGCATTTAATTAATATGGCTTGCAACATGGAATGGGCTTTATGACTACAGACATCTTGCTTTTCAAATGATTGTGTAAGAGTTATAGCAAATGTGCACTGAAGTTTTCTTAAGCATTGTATTAGAAATTTGAGTAGGATCAGAAGCTTTATTAAAGATGTTAACTATATATTAATATAAGAATATTATTAATACTATTAAAAATATCATCTTCAATGTGATTAATGGATCATAAAATGATTGCCAGTTATCAAAAAAAGTATTTAAAAAACTATTAGTAGTTATACAGTTGCTATAATTTGAAAATAAGTAGCTAGGCGCTTTTCATATTTTCTAATTCTAATTCAAAGTATTAATTTGATAAATTAGAATTTAATATTAAACGATTAAGAATAATTCCTTTCAAGATATTAGTCTATTATCTTAGTAGGTGTATTTTTAAAGTTATTATTTTTGTATTTAATAAATTAAAGAATATTTTTATTATTTTCGGATTTGAAGATTTATCTGTTATTTAGCTTATATAGGTTTATAATATCTGATTTAAGTTTATATATATAAAAAGGATCTAGTATTGTTAATATAAACATAATTTAAAGTGATAGATAAAAAATATTGGATATTATTTTTATGAAAGTTTGATAAGAAAATATTATAAAATATATAATTTTTTAAATTTGTAATAAAGAAAATTTTTTGATGTATTTATAAATTAAGAAGTTAGAATAATTAAATAAATAATTATATTTTATTGTGATAATTTTACTTTTTTGTAGTAGTAATTGTAATATTTATAAAGAATTATTTTGTAAATTTGATAAAAATGCTTATATCTTAAACTAAACAGTTAACAAATTTTGAATTTATTTTAAAATTATCAAAAAAAAGGTTTTATTGCAAAAGGTTTATTTTATTATATAAATAATTTTATTTAGTAACTTTATATTATTTAAAAGATATGTTAATGAATCAATTAAAAATTAATTTTATAAATAATAATAATCAAAAATAATGATTAGTTGAATATAAAAAAAAATGAATTATTAACAATATTGAAAAAAGTAAAATTATATGATAAAGAAAAGAATTAAAAATATAATTATATGTGTGAATAAATAAAATTAAAGATTGATTTGAAAGTAACAAAAAAGAAAAAAAAAAGATAAAATAATAAATAAAACTAAGATTTAAAATATAGGTGTTTTGCAGTAAAAAGGAAATTAAATCTGAATTTATTTTACTAAAAAAAATAAGATTTAATTTATAAAGTAAAAAAAATTTTTTGATATTTAAAGTTCATATTTTTATGTGTATATAAAAATTTTTTTATAATTATTAATTGACAAATAATTTTTGTAAAATAAAGTATCAAATATAAAGTTTATTATTTAAAAAATTTAAAAATTATAAAATTAATATTTAGTATGATCACATTTAGCTTTAATTATTACTTTAATCTGATTAAGCAAACTTAAAATTAAGCAATATATTGTTTTAATACTAATTTTTCTTCATTCCTCCTGTATCACATTAATTAACTCTTATTTAGATTTAGATAAAAGCTTTCTTTTTCAGAACTGATAGTCTAAATGATTTTACAATTTCTTAATCAGATTAAGATTAGGGCTTTGTGTCACTCAGTCTAAAAATCAGAATATTATGCATTCTTATCTACCAAGAACTGTAAATTGAAGTATGATATAATACTTCATCTTGTTGAAAAATAGAGTTAGAGTAATTATCAACCTATAGTATAAAGTGATTAGCCAGAATGTTGATATAATCGTTAAAATCCATGTTTTCTTCTATCACAATCAAAGGTCCAATTCCATGCCAATCAAAACAACCCTAAAACATTACTAATCCTCTTCTAAACTTACTGTAGGTTGAATACAATCTTTATTGTATACTTCTCTAGGACTTTTCCATATTCTTACTCAGCTATCTGATTAAAAAAAAGCAATCCTTGACTCGTCAAACTATACCACTTACTTCTATTCTTCTCTTCAGTCTCATTTTTTCTTGCTTTATCTTAATCAGTCAGTTTAATATTTATTAATTAAATGAGATTTTTTATGTATAATATAACTCCCAAAACCTTCATTATAAAAGTAATTTCTAACTGTATTATAATATAAAATTGTATTGAGGCTGAAGTTTAGTTTGTTCGTTACATTATCTAAAAAAGAAAATCAATCAGTTTAAATAATGTGTTGTTAAATCTAAGTATTACGTTTAATAAGTTTTTTAATCATCTAAAATGCTTTTCAGGTTTAACAGAATCTGTTTTTTTATATCTTTTTATAATATCATTAACAATGCTTGTAGGAATACCAAGCTGAGTAAAAATAACTGTTTACTTAGAATCACTAAAATATACACTAATTCATTTCTGCTGAACTTTTGACAGTTAATTTCCTTACATTTAAAACTAGAAGAGGAGTAAAAACAAATTATTTGTTATCTTTCTTATTTATATGCATGATAGGGAAAAATTACTAATCGTGATACTGAAATGCTATATTACGTGATGAAGGTCTAGTAATTTATTGTAGGTCAGTATATATATAGAAGGTGATCACAGATACCTGAACGATAAGTATTTTTTGTTTATTTACTTTGTTTACATGTTTACATATATTTCTAATTTAAGCATTTATTTAAGATATAAATAGATGTCGATCACAATAATAACAAATAATTTTCTTTTAAACAAAAATGGTTAAAATAAAAGAATTGAATGCTAAATAATATAGGACAATTCTTTACAGCTACAAATGAGGTGATTCATATCAAAAAATTGCTGATATCGTTCAATGTAATAAAACAACTATCTATGATGTAATAAAACATTTTAAAGAAACTGGTTCTACAATACTGAAAATATATTATGGCCTGAAGTCACTTTTTAATTCAAATGCATAATCTTCACTCAAAAAGATTATTACATAAAATTTGAAGTATCGTCACCTTACACTCAAAAAATTCAATTATAGACTAAAAAAAAGAAAGTTTCAACTATTACAATTCGTTAGACTCTTAAAAAAGTCAGCTTACATTTATGTGTTATTCGCTCTAAACTATTAATTTCTGAAAATAATAAAGAAAAAAGATTGGCTTGAGCATTGGAACAAGAAGATTGGACAATTGCAAAATGAAAGAAAGTTGTATGGTCTAATGAATCAAAATTTAGCTAATTTTTACAAGATCGTAGTTTACGTGTATGGCATATACCAGAAGAAGAATTTGACTCTTTTTATTTAACTACTATAGTAAAGCACAGTCTCGGTCGAATGTTTTGGGATGCTTTTTGTAATATGGGCTGAGACCTCTTATTTCTCTTTGCAAATCTGTAATAGGACAAAGATATACAAAAGTGTTATAGAGGTATACTATTCCTTTAATTTACAAATTAGTTCCTCGCAAACAAGGAATTTTTCAAGAGAACAATATCTCACCTTATTGAGCAAAAATTGCTGCTAATGTTCATAATGCCTCTAAGATTTTTATGCTACTCTAGCTTGCACAAAGTCCTGATTTAAATCCTATTAAAAATCTTTAGAATGTAATTGATAAGAAACTTTGTAATGTAATCGGGTGTCGATCTTAACAATCATAGATCTACAATTGTATAGCAAAATATAAATGTCGATAATGTTAAACATATTTAACATGTCTAACATGTTTAATATAGCTAATATATCTAACATATTAGATATATCTAACATAGTTAATATAGTAAATATAGTTAATATAGTCGATATAATTAACATAGTTAAAATATTAAAATATGTAATAGAATAAATATAAATACAACCTCTTTGTCAATTAGAAAAGACAGACCAATGGCTGTATAAAACCTTTCTTTTATAAAAGATAGCACAACACTACTCTTCACCTTGTGTACCTCTATTTCTTATTTTTTTTTTCTTATTTCTTTCATATATCATTATCTTATTATTTTCTTTTTCTCCAATAAAGTATTTCTTATTTCTTATCTAAAACTCTTCTCGAATTACTATGATAACTCTTAACTTGTGATTAAAGCCGCTCGCATCTAATAAACTTGATTTAATTTGATAAACTGATAGCAAATTAGCTAAGATTAGCGTAAATTAACTAAATTATTACGTAGACTATAAAAGAGTCAACTCTCTGATACTGCATCTAACAGTTGTAACCTGAAAAGATTACACATTAACAGTAACTTACCTAATCAACCTAAAAATATGAAAAATTTAAAACGTAAAGTAAAATATGCTTGGCATTCAATTTTACTTAAGTATTGTTAACGTGTAATTCTTGTGAACTACAACTGTTGATGGGTGTTCAAGTGGTTTATTCTTTTTAATTGAGCAGTAATCTTTCAACTTTTTACAAGCTTTTAACTTAGTCAGTTTACAAAAGTATTTATACTATTTCGTCGAGCAGTAATTCAACAGATTGCCAA
>CAJVPQ010003156.1:0-11802 GCA_910591825.1 Funneliformis caledonium
ATTTTATATACATAAATCTAGTAAAATTCATTTTAAGTAAAACTTTGTTGTATCAAAAAAAAATTCATTATAGAAAAATTCATTATAAAAAGAGTCATTTTATATATAAAATTTTCTGACTTTAATTCGTTAAATATAGTACAAATTTTTAATTACTAAATTCAGTATAGTAAGGGATTTTATATTTAAAAATCTGTCTAACACTGAAAATTTATTGTATTGTAAAATTCGTTATATCAAAATTCGTTGTAGAAAGAGTTAATTATACATTTTTATTTAGCATTAATTTTCTTTTTGATAGATGAGAAATTTCATAAATATAGAACAATCATTTGTGTAATAATTTGATTATTTAACTATATTCTTATAAAACTTATAATATTATAAAATTTTATACTAAATTTTTATTAAGATTTATCAAAAATTTATTTTCTATAAATTAATTTATAATTAATCTTTAATATACTATTTTTTAATAATTTGAATTGATTCTAAACAATTTGGTTTATTTAATTTTTTAGCTTGTAAGCAGCTTAACTTATACAAAACTTTAATATTTAAATATTCTTTTTATACATTTACTTATCTTATTATTAGATTTTATAATTTAAAACTAATTTTTATATAATAAAATATTAATATAATTTGTTTTCTAATTTTATTATTAATCAAAGTTTTTTTTTATACAATAATATTAGTATATCAATACTATTCTTTTTATAAATGTAATTTTAATGAAAAATAATAGAAAAAGTATTTATATTTATAAAAAAAAATATAAATATTTTAAATTTCTATTAGAATAAATCTAAATTAACAAAAAAGTTTTAAGATAAAAAAAAATAGGTAAATATCATTTCTGTTATTAATTTTTAATATATAAAAATTTCATTAAAAAATTAGTTTTTAAATATATTTATTTATTATTAAAATTATTTATATTTAATTAAGTATAATTAAAAAATAAGAAAAATATTAAAATTGTTAAAATAAATAATTTTAATTTTTTTATTTGTTTGATTATACATAATTATCTTTAAATTAAAAGCATAAAAATTTTTTAAAAACTCTTAACTCCTATTTTAGTCTTTTTTTTTATTATTTAATAATACTATTATAATTTATTAATTAACTTTAAATTATTAGTTTATTTTAATAATCTATATAATAACTTAAATAATTTAAATAATTGAAATTATTTAGGATTTATCATTTACAAAATAAGTATTTTATAGTAGAAAGAAAAAAATTACTAAAAAAATTTTTTTAGTTAATATTAAATTTAAATTTATTTTACTAAAAAAATAATATTTAGTTATAAAATAAAAAATTTTTTAATAATTTTTTTCTTTCTACTGTAAAATATTTAAATGATCTATTTAAATAAATATCATTTTAAAATATTTAAATGATTTGATTATTTCTATCATTATAATATAAAAGAAGAATTTAAAATAGACAGAAATTACTTACAAGAGAATAATCTTTGCTTATAAATATTTATAAAAAATAGAAATAACTAATCAAAAATAATATTATAAAATTGTAAGAATAATCTAATTATTAATAATATAAAATCATAATATTAACAATCAGATTAAATTATATAATCAATAAAAGTTTATCATAATATAATTAAACTTTTGTTTATTTTCTTCTCACTTATTTAATTACTTTTTCAAATATAAATAAATAAAATAAATAATTATATTTACTTTTAATATTTTTTTATTTTATTAATAAAATAAGAAAGTAAGTAAAAAGTTTTTCATTAAAAATTCAAAAAAATAAAAATTTAATATTAACTTAAAACATATAAATCCTCTTGAAAAAGTAGAAATCTCTAATAAAATCTTTAATTTAATTCTACTAAAGATTATACTTTTAGATCTACTAAAAACTAATTTTAAATATTATAAATAAATTTTTAAAAATATAGAATAAAATAAATTTTGTATTATAATAAAAGTGTAACTTACTTTTCTTTATATAATAAATGTCTAAACATACTTTTTTTCAAATAATATTATAAATATTTAATATAAAAATTTGAGATATAAATACTTCTAAACTATTTCATCTGAATTATTAATTTAAGACTATAATAAAAATATATTTTGACGTCAAGTAATTTTAATAATTCAAATTAATTATATTAATTTGATATTTATTATAAATTATTAATAAAATAATTATGTTTATCAAAATATAATTTAATTAGTAATTCATCAGTTCACACTAAAATATAAATAAAACAATGATTTTATTAAGTAATATAATTGGCTAAATAATATTATATTTTCTAATTATAATATGTTTTTTATATTGTATATTATTTTTATTTATTTTTATTTCATTAAATTTAATTCTTAAATATTTCATTAAGAAAGATATATAAAAACAGCCTAAATAGGTCAAAGATTTAAAAAATTAGAAAAATAACTTAGAAAAGTTACTTTATACTATTATTAGAAATTGATTTAATAAATATATAAAAATGATGATTTTTGTTAATAAATTACAGTACATATTACCTGTACTCTATAATAGTTTAAAATTTATGAGAAAATATATATAATATTATATATAATTTTAACAAATTAAATTTTATTATAGCTAAGAATACTAGGTGGATCCTAGGAGTTTTGCAAATTGTCTAAAATAGTAAATGTAAAATTTAGCAAAATTATATTAAAACCTTATTAAAAATTTGTGAAACTCTGAAAAAGATAAAATTATATTAAAACTTATAAAAGTATGAAATTATATTAAAACTTGTATAAAAGAATTAGTAAAACTAAAGTTTAAATGTTTGCTAAATCCAAAATGAATTTAGACAAGCAATCTTAATTGTGGTTATTAAAAGAAACATATTTTTATATCAGCATAAGTAAAAAATTTGAATTTTTTTTAAAATTACTTATTGATGATTTTAAAATATAAGTATAATTTAATTTACATATTATAATAATATTAAACCAATTATTTTAAAAATTGAATGTTAGATATTTTATAATTGAAGCAAATAATTTTAATTAAGAATAAACTTAGATTTAAATTCAGATTTAGTACAATTTAATTTTAATGAGGATCATTCAAATACTTTTTGTATTTTTATCTAAAATAAGCATAATTTCAATTTCAATTTACTTGATATTTTAGTAAATATCAAACCAATAGTTTTGAAATTTGATTTATTTATATTTTAATATAATCAGATGAATAGGATTGAAAATATTTTTAAAATACAAATTTCGTTTAAAAAATTCCCGGAACCTGATTTTCCAATAATATAAACTTTGTTTATCTATATTCATATTAATGTTTTTCTAAATGTAAGACTAATTAATTTAAAATAATTGTGTGTTGAAAAATCATATGAGATCATTGGATTAAATGATGTTATTATTTACTTTAATCACGTAATCGCGTTCGTGTGATATAATTTAAAAGAAGTGAACAATGCTTTGCATATAGGGCTAATATTATATCATCAACTTTTTATAGTTTAAAAGTTCTTTTATCCCTTAATTTATTTTTAAGGGATTTCGTACCTATAAAGGAATTTTTGAGGCGCAGTTGGCGGACCTCGTTCCTTATTTTTTTGTAAACGATGATTTCAAAAAAAATAACATACATGTGGGGGGTCATATTTGTAACCAAAAACACGAGAGATGATTTGATAAGATTTAAACACGTAATGGAGGACACAATAGTTAAATTTATTCCGATTATTTTATAAATTAAGAAAGGATCATCGGGTCGTAAAAAGCAAGCCATCATTGTTTCGGCATGGTCCGGATGCAAATGCCATTTTATATGCATATGCAGGTTATCCCGATCTTAATCAAATAATTACACAAGATGATTGTACTTTGGATATGGATATAACCGATTGGTAAAAATTTGTTCTCATAAATTCTCTCAATTTCTGGAAAAAAATGGAACGCACGTGATTGTGATTTGAGCCAGTTTTCCGGTATGACCGTGATTTTTCTATCATGTTCTTTTTGAGAAACTCAATGATTACGTAAAAAAGTATAAATCAGTGAGAAATATTTTTAGTTCAAAAAAAAAAAAAAGTTATTTATAACTTTAGGAATTCTGCGTTGTGATTGTTTGATTCGTAAAAGGAAAAAATTTGTGTTTTTTTGCAGAACTTGTTACCCGGATCAACCCAATTATTTGTAGATGATAGGTAAAAATAAAACATCTTAAAACTTTGATGAAGTTGATGTAAAAATGATGATGCATGGATCTTCAAGAATCTAAGCCTTCTACGTCAACTTTTGAAAAAAAAAAATTAAATAAATAAAAATAAAAAAGAATCATTAATTATTATTAGATGTCGTCCCCCTGTATAAAAAATTCTTCACTTAACAAAATTTTTTTTTCTTATTTAAGTGAACTTACAGTAACGGGTAAATTCACTTTATAATAATCTTCCGTGTGGCTATCCCAAGTTTCACCGAAATGAGGTTAGCCTTTGGTATACCCATTGCTTGTTCCTTTATGTAACTTTATTCGGCTCATCATAAACCGAATGGCGTTCATAATGGCGTTACATTTCTTTTTCCTTTTTCTTTTTTTTTTTTTTTAAAAAAAATAAGACTTTACACGTGGTTTGACGACTAAATGATCTTCAGGCTTTTTTTTTTTTTTAAAAAAAAAGTGAACTGATATTTTATACTTACTATATAAATAAATAAATAAATAATGAATGTCATATTTATTCAATTATATTAATGTTTATACTTAAAATGACATAATTCGAACAAAAGGATTCTCTAATTTGTCGATCGATACAAATATAGTAGTAAAAAGACCTACGGACTTAAGCAAATATTCAAGGTAAATCCGATCAATATTTAAAGATTAAAAAAGATTTATTGCATATGTAATAATAATAATGATGATAAGTTATTTGTTTGTTGCTGCCTTTGGTTAAGCTGCAGGTATATGACGCAATTACATCATACTTGCTTTTGTGAAAGCTACTCTTACTTATCCCGAATGATCAATGGTCGAACAAGAAAAAATTATATATATAACGACTTCTCATGCTGTGCTGCTATCTTTTTGTAGGAAAGAAAATTTCCTAAAGTCATACTCGTTCTCCGGACAATATAATTTAAATCTTCCCAGAGGTATTTCATAAATTATTATTATATTATTGAAAAAAAAAAAAATCAGCCACAAGCTAGATTAATGTATCTGGCGTAATTTCATTTCTCGATTACTAACAATTAATTTTAAACATCTTTGTAGATATTTCATTACATTTTGTGGCTGATTGATTTTGTAAGCAAAAATATACATACATGAACAGTATATAATTGAATTTTTTTATTAGTACTTTTTTCTTTTAGATACCGCTAATGAAAACATTAAAAAATATTAGAACTTTTACTTACTATTGTTCATTTCCTACGGCGCAAGTTTGTAAGTATGTACTGCGTGAATCATAATTTCGCGAATCTGATATAAATATTTTCGTTAATTGCCTCTTCATCGTCTCGTGAAAAAAATTTCCTCGTTACAATAGGTATTTCGCGACAAATATACCTTTTTTTTTTCCTCCTTTCTCTCTCTTTTTACTCTTTCAAAAAGAAGGAAAAAAAAAAAAAGTCTTTTGTTAGAAGAATGCCCTCGGAAAATTTTTTTTATAAATTACCGATTGAAGCGCTATACTATATTTTTGAATTCATGACCGAAAAAGATCAATTAAATTTTGCTTTGACATGTAAATGGATTTATGGTGTTTTCAGAATTTATCATGTTGGTTACAATTCACCTCGTTGGGTTCCTATCAATTTTATTTCAAACGGGGTTGACTTTGCTGCTGCTTCATCTTCTCCGTTAGCTGCGGATGACGATCGTTTAGGAGATCCAAGTGTACCCCCCGCGGCAAATTATCGTGATGGTGTATTAGTAGATGGTAAATTATACCTAACAATTCTTGAAGAAGAGTCACCAATTTGTTGGATCTTGGACTTTGACGAAAGAATTCCGTTATGTTGGACACGAGAAAAGGTTACTTTTGCCGAATCCATCTCATTATTTGAAGATTCTAATAGTGAAGTATTGGAAGGTTATGCTGAAGATAATATTAATGTTCATAAACCTGAAAAGGTGTTAAAAGGCAAATATCAACCGTTGCGATCAACGGTCGCTACAGCTATCCCGCCAATTATTTATTTATTTGGTGGAGAATGTTTAGCTACCGGAGAACCCAGTTGTACACTATATGAATTGAACACGAAAAATATGATCCTTAGTGAAGTAATGGGTCAAGGTGGTGATTTACCTCCCGCGCGTAAAATGCATTCTTTGGATGTTATAAACGATCGTTGTTTGGTGTTATTTGGTGGAAGATGTAAAATAAATGGTTGGTTTTATAATATCGTAGTAAATTTATTACTATGTACCTTCTTTATTTTTTTTTTTTTAAACCTTTTTCTTTTTTTTTTCGGAAAATATATATCGTATATATATAACACCAGATGTTGATAATCCAAGAGAGTATGATACTAGAGATTTTTATATTTACGATATATCTACAAAGACTTGGACGAGTTATCGGGACTCAAATGTTCATGTTCCTTATCCTAGATCCTTTCACTCTACCACAGTTATAAATTCTTCTTTATACATATACGGAGGACAACAAATAACGTCTACTTCAACACCTCATTCTCAAATCCACGACGATGAAGATTTATGGTGTTTCACATTTAGTCCGCCTGGTAACAATCCCAACAATCCCGTAACAGCAGTCGAAGTTATGGAAGATTCAGCGGACGAAGGACAAAAAACACCTCAAAGCAGTACCAGTAGTCAGTGTAGTAGTAGCAGTCGATCGGGTGCGAGTCGTATTTCATCTTCATTTCAACAAGAAAAATGGAAAAAATTATTTTCTCCAAGAAATTATATTTCAACCACATTCTCGTGTGGAATTAGAGGAGAATGGCATGCCACTACTGGAAAGTGTGTAGGTAGAAGACGCGGTGCGGCAATGTTTAGCGTTGGAAATCGAGTTGCAGTTCTAGGAGGTTATGAAAGAGATAATTGGAAATGGTGCGTTAGTGAAATCACTACAGCCGATGGAGAGGACGGTATGGATGGTGAAGGTATTTCCAGAGAAAACGAAGATGAAACAAGTGAAAGTAATGAAGAACAACAAAAATCTATTAAAGCTATAAATAAAGAACAACATAGAAGAGGAGTCAAGGAAGAGATAAAAGAACGAAAACAAGTAAAACAAGAAAAACCTTGGGAATTATGCAAATTATATCTGCCTGATAAAAAAAGATGGGATCAGGTTCAAATCGTTGATCTGCCTGAAATGGAGTGTGTCGCTATTACCAAGGATCATACTAATAAACCGTTCGATGTTTTCATTATGGGCCGTAGAAGAGGAGATACTGAAGAACAAGGAATGATTATGGGGTGGATTAAAGAACGTTTCAATGTTTAGAAATTATTCGTTTCGCTCGAAAAGATTAATCGTTCACGAAATTTCTCATTCATAAGGTATAATTACCGTAATAATCGTAAAATTCTCAAACCGTTTATGTAAAAAGAAGTTTTCCTTCCAAGAAATTATGTTTATTGATTATTAATTACGTTTTTAATTAGTAATGATTCGTTTAATTTTCCCTTTTTTTCTTTGATATGTTAGGTTATCGTTTATGTTATTTTTTCTAAAAAAGAATTAAGCAAAATTAGTCTCTCATAATTATTTATTTACATTTAAATCCCTTAATTATTTATGAAATTAATTGTTTCAAACGAAAAAAATTTTTTTTTAACCTTTTTTTTTTTATGTAACACCTATTGATGACCATAAAAGTAAAGTCCTTGATTAAGTAATAAAGTAACTGAGTAAAAACTTCCAAATATGAAAAAATTGTAAATCCGATGACAATCTTTTCTTTTTTGTTTTTTTTTTAAAAAAAAAAAAATATTTTAAAACATTAGTACCGGTCTTTCTTTTTAGATAAATTCATTTAAAGAACATTTAACTTTTATATTGTATTTTAAGTAAAAATACATTATTCTTACCGATAAGCAGTTTAGAATCAAAACAAAAAAATGTATTCATCAAATCAATTATTTAAATAATATATATTCATAAATTTCTTTAATTTTTAAAATCTTCTTTATTTCACTTAATAATGAACATAAAGCTCCGAACAGTTCGGATCATTCCGAAAATTTTCGGTTCGGTTTCGTATTGCATAAAAATCAATCCGAAAATTTCTGTTGGTTCGTCCCAATTGAATGATAAAAAACATCGTTTTGCATAAGCTAACTTAATTTGCTTGATCATTAAATTAAGCTGAGCCACTTTTTTAGCTTGATTTAACTAATCAACAATTAAGCCAAAAACCTAAATTTTAAGCTAGCTCATTTGGCTTATATGATAAAATGTTTCTGAAATAAGATTTGTCAAGAGAAAACTTTTTAAATGATTACTTTAAAGAAATATTTTTAAAATAATTTTCATAGAAATGAATATTTTCAGAATAATTCTATTGAGAAAAATGTTTACAAAAATTCTCTTAAAAGAAATATTTTAAAATAATTCTATAAAGAAAAATATTTTCAAAATGATCTTTATAAAGAGAAATATTTTGTTTTTAGATGATTCTCATAAAGAGAATTATTAAATTAACTCTGTAGATTTTTTAAAAAAAATTATATCTTTTAATAGAATTTTTTCTGATGATAATAAAATTACTTCTGAAGTCATTTACTTAAAAAAATATTTCTGGAGACATTTTCTTTAAAAAAATTACTTCTAAAATTATTTTTAAAGAAAATACTTTTGAAATATTTCTTTTAATAAAATTATTACAGTAGCATTTTCTTTAATAAAATCACTTATAGTGACATTTTCTTTAATAGAATTACTTACAAAGATATTTTCTTTAAAACCATTGTTTTTAAGGTATTTTTTTTTAAAAAAATGCTTCTGAAGGTATTTTTATTGAAAAAAATTATTTTAAAACATTTTCTAAAGAAAAATACTTCTAAAAGCATTTTTATTAAAGGAATTAAAAAAAATTATATTCATTAAACAATTAAGATAGTCAATCAAATATTAATAAATAAGTATTTTTTACTGAAAATTATCAATATTTCAATTAAATTTTTCAATAAATCATTAAAAATGTAGTTAATATATTTTTATTTATATTTATATTTAAATATTATAAAATTAATTAATTTTAATTAAATTTTTTATATAATAATAAAAAATTTTGATAACAAATTGCTTTAGTATTATAAAAATATATGATAAATAATTAAAAAAAAATATTATTGAAGATAAATTATTAATATTAATAAAGAAAGTTTATATTCAAAATTTAAAAAAAAATTGATTAGATAATTATTGATGATTAACTATTTACTATTATTAAAAAATAAAAAATAAAAATATATTAATATATTTAAAATTTTATTTAATAATATCATAAGTAATTTTTATAAATATATTTAGATATAATCTTTATATAAATAAAATAATATTTACTAAACGTTATAGATAAATAATTTATTAACAAATTAAAAATAATAATAAGAAATAACTTGTTTATTTTTATTTACAAATTAATATTTAAACAAGTAAAGATCAACTTTTCTTTTCTTAAAATTTTAATATAGTATTAAAGATTAGAATTTAAAGAATAAAAACTGAAATATGATAAAATAGTATATAATATATAATTCTATCACATATTTGATAATTAATTTAATACACTATTTATTTTTTATTAGATTGTAAAAAAACTTTAGATAGATAGTGAAAAATTATTAAATCTAATAATAAAAATATAAGTAAAATAACTTAAATATCTACTAATTTAGAAAAAGTTATAAATAAAATAATAATTAAAAAGAATTTTTTAGATTATAGCTGATCAATAAAGATATTTATTATAGTTATATATCTCTAATTATGTAAGACCTTCTAAATAAACAAAATTAAAAAAATATTATTAGAATACAGTCAATTCTTTCTATAACAAATTTTGATATAATGAATTTTACAATATAACGGATTTTCAATGTCAGACAGATTTTTAAATATAAAAAACTCTTACTATACCGAATTTAGTAATTAAAAATTTGTATTACGTTTAACAAATTAAAGTTAGAAAAATTTATATATAAAATGACTCTTTTTATAATGAATTTTCTATAACAGATTTTTTTTTTGATACAACGAAGTTTTGCTTAAAATGAATTTTACTAAATTTATGTATATAAAATTTTGTAGTTCTCTATACCTAGTTTTTAAATAAAATTAAAAAATGAATAAATATTTGCATTATGTGTTGTATCTTGTATTTTATATTTTTTTTACATATTTTATTTTTTACGCATTTTTTTTTCTTTACATAATACCAATAATACCAAAAATAAACTTAAAGAAACAACTTAATCAACCTACTAATAAATAAGATGAACCTTTAAAAAAAATAAAAGTCTCTTACAACTGCACAAAAAAAAAGAACTTTGTTTGAAAAAAATATCATCACCTTTTTTAAAACAAAAAGACTTAGCTAATGAATATGATATTAGTAAAGGCATAGTAAGTGACATTTTAAAGAAGAAAAATCATTGGCTTTCTATGAATACTAATTTATACCAAGCCAATTTGAAATGTGATAAAATAACTCCATTTCCTTTTGTTAAAAAAGCATTAGTAATATGGGTAGATAACACAATCAAAGCTAGCCTCATTATTATTGACAATATTCTTTTAACATAAGCCTTAAGTTTTGCTTTTTTATTAAAGAAGGATAAGTTTAAAGGGTCTAGTGGTTAGGTGGACAACTTTAAAAAATGACACAATCTTAAACAATACAGTCAACTCTTATTATAACAAACTCTATGTTCTAGACCTCAACTTCACTATAAATTTATGATAAAGATTTTAAGAGATTTGATTGGCCAATTCGTTATAACAAGAGTATTTTTATTATATTTATTCAAAAAATTCGTTATATCAAGAGTTTACTATATTAAGAGTTGACTGTATTATATATATGAGAAAGCCACAAGTGCATTACTTAAAGATCTCGAAACAATAAGAGAAAATCTCTAGCAAATATTAAAGAATATAGTCCTAAAGATATATTCAATTGTGACGAAATAGGACTATTTTAGAAGATGAAACCATATCGAACGATATTTAATGAATAAACATCAGAAAAGAAATAATCAAAGAATCGTGTAATGATTTTACTCACATGCAATGTAACGAGGAGTAAAAAGCTAATACCTTTATTCATACTAAAGATGACACTACAACTGGTTACAACTGATGACAAATAAACATCACAAAGTTGTAACTAGCTGCAATATTAATAAAAATTGAGTTGCAACTAGTTGCAACTAGTGACAAATAAGCATCACATAGTTGCAACTAGTTGCAGCGTCATCTTTAATTTATAAAAATCCTAGAATTATCAAAAATATTGATAAAAGAATACTTTTAGTTAAATACTATTAGAATCAAAAAAGTTGGATGCAGGTTTCAATCTGAAACAATTACATAAAAAATTCGATACAAAAATGAGAAGACAAAATCAGAAAATTATCCTTCTTGTAGACAATGCTCTGACACATGCTCTTTATGAAATCACTTGTCTAACTAACAACACTATTTAATCCCTCTTCTCAAACACTACTGCACACCTCTAACCTTATAATTAAGGTATCATAAATAGTTTTAAGGTGAGAAATGTAATTGATTTAATAATTCTTTAGTTAAAATATAATTGACAT
>CAJVPQ010003157.1:0-11800 GCA_910591825.1 Funneliformis caledonium
TATAGCTTTAAAATTCTCACATTTAGTTAAATGACGTTTACAGAGAAGCTTTGTGTTAGCAAATTTGTTTTCATAAGTATATTCATAATTCACTTTAATTTTACATGCTTTGCAAATAGCAAATTTATTACATGAATTTGCTTTCTCATTTAATTGTTCAATAAAAACAGTCAAGCGATGATATTGTGGCATGTTATAAGAAATGCTGATTGATCGATCGTTAAAAAAAAGATCAATAAAATTTAATAATGTGACTATCATTTCACGCGACTTTCTACTCTAAAAATGATTGGCCAATTTTGATAACATAATCATTGGACATAAGCTTTATGTCCAGTATTATAACGTCCAATGGAATGGAATTAATCCAGTAGATCAATTCCAGTGGAACGTTCCAGTCCATGTGCTAACACTGGTGGTAAGCATTTCGCTGATACAGTAATTGCAAGGCAAATTTTTCTTATATCAGCACACCTATACGAGTTTGCTTTCTTCCTATATTGCCTATCATTCTATTTACCTGGTTTTGAGCATTAGTTTTATATTGATGAAGATCACTAATAGCCCTTTGTTCCACCCCTTCAGCAAGTTGCCTTCGTATAATTTCATTATCACATTCAGCTTCTGCATCATATCGCCTTCTTTACTCACGGGTTAAATCCAGATGCAAATTATTCTCTTTTCGGCATATTTGCCTTGTCGTCCTTTTTATTTGATCTATCAAAATATTCCTATCTGTTGTCCTTTTTTTCAGAAAATCATCTATAGCATTTACTAGCTCTGTGATGGTAGCCATTTTTAAGTTAATATTAGGATTATACAAGTTTGGAGAATTTTCTCATTCTGGCGAATTTTTTCATGATGAGATGGTTCTGATTCAACATCGCAATTTTCAACCTGCTCCTCAGATTTTACTAACCGCTTTTCTAAACCAGAGATATACTTATCCTTATCTCGCACATCTTTTCTGGCTTGATATAGCTGATTTTTTAAGCTGGAGATTTCGGCCTTTAGTTCTGATATTTCTTCTTCTGAAGCATTTTCAAGACGCTCTATTTCCCTATTGAGGTCTTGAATTTCTTGTTTACATCGAACATAATCTTGCTCCAGTTGATTAATTCGTCTCTCATTCTGGCGATTAGTATCAACTTCTGTTTGTAATTCACTACGAAAATGGTAGTTCTCCTCCCCTAACTCAACTTTATATTCTTCACATGTTCTTCTTTGCCTTGGATGAGGTCTGTGAAATGACATTCTTTGTTCGTGATTATAAAAGAGAATAAGAGAACCTTTGATTTATATAGTTTCTCAAAAAGCGCATGATCTTGGCCAGAATCTTACTTTGCAAAAGTACAAGGAAAAAAGTACCCCTAACTAATGAGAAGAATCTGACTTCATAGATGCCAGTTCTTTTTCCGCCTCCTGCACCTGCATCTTCAGATCCTCAACTTCACATCGTAATTTTTATTTGCAGTAACCTGTTCTCTATATTCCCTTTCTATGTCTTACATGAATTTTTCGAAAGTTCGTCTATTATAATCGACCAGGTGCCGGGATAGTACTTTAAGCTCATTCATGACCTGGCGATTATTCTCTTCTTTATGATCATATTTTAGCGTCTGATTCGAAGAATCCCTTTGGCCTGGCCAGGCGATATTGTCCATTTGGACTCCACTATCTACAACATGTATAGTCAGTAATACTAGGGATATATTACATTCTGGCCAGCTTTGAGGGCGCAATGTTTTTTCCTGAGTCATAGTTTTACGTTTCTTCCTATTTAACGAATTCTCATAAACCTCTAATGTGTGTCTCAAATAAGATTCAATTCGTTCAGACTTCTTGGAAATAGATTCTAACAGAACAGGGTCTTTAGAATGGTGTAAGAGCCTCTCACACGCTCTTTTAACAAGACTTTCAGATAGTTTATCAATAATACGTTTATAGTTAGAATGGAATATTTTATTAGATATAGTTTTGCACAAAAAAGTTTGCATGCAAAATTCATCTATAGACTATAGTGGTATTATTTTTATGCGCGAGTTGCATCACATCTGGTAGGGCTCTGATCGCATGATCAATGGTTACTAAAAGATCCCTTCCTTATTCAAAGACTGCGAGAGATCATCCCAAAATTTGTGATTGAGGGAGCGCTTATCTTCCAATTTCGCAACTCTGACCTTGAGCTCATTATTCTCGGCCTTGAGCTCAGCAATATATTGTCTCAATGAATCTATTTCAGATTACATGCTTGCGTAATATAGTATTAGCATGTTAATATTCAAAAATAAAAAATCATGTGATTTTGGCAGGGGTGTCCTGGCTGAAATTTGCCAAGAAAAATTTACACACCAACTCACATGAAGAAACATGAATGTAATAATTGGTCACCAGGGCACTTTATTGAAAAAAATGATATTACATATATAATTTTATCTATTCAGAATCTACATTTGAACTGTCTTTATTTCTTTTGGATCTAACTGAGGACGCGTTAAGTAGTAAAGACATATTAACTATTAGAATGTTTCGCAGAATTAGCAGAGTCTTTACAAAATTTGTTACAGTAGACGGATCTGATTGTTGCACAAGGATTTCTGTTTTGTAAAGATAGTAATAATGATGCATGTTTTCTACGTCTCTGATAAGAACATTTAAACGCATTATCTGTCCAGCAACTTGCATTCCAATAATTCTGAATTCACCTTTATCCGGCCCAGATGATTTATGAACCCAATACATTCTATCATTGGTTTCGCGCCATAACTTTATTTCATCATCCTTTTCCTTTTGTAGTGTGTAAGACAAGCGTGAACTTTTAACATATATGAGTTCATATTTTTTCCATCACGCTTTATTACAAACATAATGTCTGGCCATCTTCCTGTTCGCCCTTCACTTTTCCTATCCGCACTAGCTGAACTTTGACGTTCAGCACTAAAAGAATATAATATTAATATTAGTCTAAAGGTTTCAAAATACCATTTTTCCTAATTATATTAGAGTTTTAGAATGCATCAAGAAATGTAAATACAGATAAATCTAATAATGTGTGAATGGTTTATTTATTAAATTTCATAAAGCTTATAATTATTCAAATTATAACTTACCTGCTGATATAAAACGATCTTCCTAAAGGAAGACCTTTTAATGTGGCCTGAATGGTAGGTACTATTACATTGGTCACATAAGTACCTTCGTTTTGTGATTTTGCGAACTCAAAATTAAATGCTGGGTTATTCCATAAATCATTTAGAGAATCCAAAATTCTTGATGATACCTCTGCAAGCTCCTCATCTGATTCTTTCCACTCCCCGTTATGTGAAAGATTTTGTGGCAAAATGTCCATATCACTCTCAACGAAGTTAACTACGAAATCTTCACATTTTTTCCGTATAATATGTGAAAGTGATGAAGGAACTATATCCTCTACTGGTTTCTAATGATAGCATAAATTAAAAATGATGTCTAGATCGAAAAAAAAAATATGTGTATGTAGAAAAAAAGAATTTTACCATAAAAGAATCTCTCAACCATTCTGGCAATCTCTGCACCAAAACTGAATCATCACTAATAACTTGGTTGGCCAGGAGATCTTTCTAGGTTAACTCAAAAACAGATACTTCATTCACACCCGAAAACAAGTGCTGGTAAAGCTGTGACGTATTTTTTCTAAGTTTGCCCTTTAATGCCTTGATATTTTTTTCAATTTTGTCTGAACTAAGAGGCCTTTCTCCATTCGTTTTCACTGCGCTAATGTTACGTAAACTACAAACTGTTTTAAAACCAATTTTGAACTAACGCAGACATACAATTAATTAACTCTGGATATTTATATAGAAATAACCATTAAAGCGCATGCACTATCAGATTAGAATAAAGCCTTATTCTCACATGGTTAGCTATTCTAATGCTCAAACAAAGACTTTATGTGATACTAAAATAACCACATTGAATTAAGCATATACATATAGCCTAACTACCCTCCACACTGCTGAGAAAAAAATCCTGTGAGTGGGCTAATAGGATATTTAGTCTATTATACTCACTCCCTCAAAATAGTATCACGTCTACGTTATTCATCACTCAAATAAATTCTAGTCGCCAGTAACTTCAAGCTTGATATCTTACCTCTGGTAGAATTTCGAGAAGAGTAGTATGACGTGAGAAGCCTCGTTCATATTGATTCTTCACAAATGCTACAGCCCGCTCGATAATACTTTTCAGCTCATTTTGAGATATCCATAGATTATCTTCAATCCTTTGATAGATAACAGACCTGGCGGTAATGTTCTCTTCCTCAGCGTTTAACAAGAAATTGTAAATTTTAGTGTATAAATCAGTAGGCATGGTAAAAAAAGAATTTACAAGGTGTAAAAATACTCAACTCTAATATTAGGTGCCTAGCCCTTTTAAATCTCCATTCATGTCCCTTTTAACTCGCATTCATATTGGGAAAGGGACAGGAGAATATGCAATAAACCTTTATGCCAAAATTTTGTGTTCGAGAATAAGGGCATGCAGAATGTGCATTGAAGATCTCGACATTTACAAAGGCGTTGGAGACAATGCATATATGGACATTTTTCGCTTATCTGATCGCTTAATAGTTAATACTAAGACCTGGCAACGTTATATAAATATATTCTGCTCAGAATCGGTGGTGTCAGAGAACCTGTCTCTCTAGAGCAAAAATACATATCAATAAATGCTATTTGGCCAAATGTTGTAAGGGAAAAAATTCGAAATATTTTTGGAGATCGATTTCTTATGTGTGAAAATTAATTTGTCGCACCAGCAGTCACACAGAGTTATAGATGATTTGTGATATATCACTTATTACTTCATATACACTTTAACGAGGATCAGAAACACGTTTTATTTATGTCACACACTGTTCTCCTACATACATTGGCCTTGAGGCGCTTCACAGTATATTATTTTATTAAGACAATATTTGGGATCTGGGTTAAGGACTAATCTGGAAAATTTGACGTACTAACTCACAATTATCATCCAAATCTGAGAAATTTACGGTAATATCTTTTTCTCCGTAAATACAATATATGTATTTTAATGGCGTATTTTTCTGAAGGCAGATTATGTAGTTATTCATTTAGCAAAAAAATAAATAATATCATGGATAATTTATGAATATAGTTGAGATAAATAACGCTATTATTCAGTTGAAAGATATTAAGTCTATTTCCTTGCATTTTTTTCGCAAAGAAGCCCAGTATTTATCAACATCAATGAAGCTAGACGTACTTACACTACGTCGCATTAATGCAACAGACTTTTTTGGCAATAGAGGAGGAGTTGCCCTATTTAGTGCTTCAAATTTTTGATCGTTACCATTGGTAACAGAAATTGGTGAAACCATTTTTTGCCCAGCATTAGAAATATAAGCTGGTTCAAAATTTGAAGCACTTGGCATAGTATTTTTTGCTACAGTTGCTTTATATTGTGCATAATTTTCATAGCTAGCCATAAAATTCCCATCATGATCATATGATACTGATGCCAACTTATCCTTTTCTGAATGTGAGACAGATTGGGAAAAAGTTCTAGCTGAAAACGATTAATTTTAGCCTCTTCTTGTAATATGTATTGTTTATATTGCCAGATCTGAAATTCCCTTCTATCAATAGTTTGGAGAATTTTATTTCTTCTTGCATATTCATTCGAAATAGTATTTCCAGAAATACATCTTTTCAAGTGGCTATTATGACTGTGATAGTTGCTATAAAAGTTCCAGGTATGAAAACTAAGGAATCACATATACTATAATATATATAATTTGTTCGATTAATATAGACTTTATCATTTTCATAAAGCTTTCCATATATTATAATATATCTATTCTTAGAAAGGATTCTTGGATTCTCTTCAAGTATTTTTCTAAATGGACTACGGATATGGAAGCATCACATTTCTGGTGTTTCATAATCACGTCTTTTTGTTAAAGGTAATATTGCATCAAGTATTCTTATATATTCTTCAGAGCCTCCATAAGTATTATTTGCATCAATTAGTTTAGAATAGGTTCTACTATCTAAATCCATAATAGTGTTTTAGTAAATTATAATGATTTTATAATATTGTTGATTTATAAGTGTTTTTAGTGAATTCTAACAATTCTTTAGCAACTTATACTATAGAATATCATCATTCAAATTTATACGGATTTATATAGGGTCATATTAGTGTCATATCTCAGCTAGGCTAATTTTATATTTACATGCGATTTGGGCCATAAACGTTGTGCATGAATCTCTCGTGATTAATAGGGATTAGTCAGAGGCGTTGCATTTGATGTATAACATAAAAATTTGTATCACCCTGGCTCCCAAACAGTTCCCAGCACTTCTTCGCAACCTTTTCGCAACTTAAATCATAAGATGATCGGCTAATCAGATCTTTGAATTCATGTAACTAAGCCACCCTTATTTTTTAATTAATCATTATATTAATCACTATGAAAATTAAAGCGCTGACTATACACGAAAAGGACTAGCAAATTTATTCCCAGCTCATAGATCATGATACATAAAAGCAGGAGAGCTGGTTTGCCCCTGTTACCTCACTTCTTCTTTGCTTTTTATAAAACTTTCCAATAAAGATTTTTTTGAACGTAATAATGTCTGCACAGTGGAGTGAGAATCAAACCCGTATATTGATTGATGAACGTAGAGATGGTAATGAAGAGTATTACTAAACCCTGAAATATGATAAGAGAAACTTCTAGGAGAGGATTACGGAGGATATTAATCGAACAAATAATACTAATTACTTCACCAGAGAAGATTGTAATAAAAAATTCTTAGCCTTAACCTGAGCATACTATGTAAGTAATATGATAATCAAGCAGTTAAAGACACTTTGCTTATACTTAACCCGACTCTGATCTGATATTTTTGGTAAATATAGACGACCCTGGCCTATAAGAAAGCTAAGGCAGAAGCTAAGAGTCTCTTAAGAAACCAACTATTAACTAATGAGAGATTTGGGGCAGAAGCGGGAGGTCTACCAATTACTATAATAACTAAAAAGAAGAAGAGAAGTTTTATTAGAGAACAATATTATGAAGAGTTCTCTACAGAATTTTGGAAAGAACCTGGTATTTGTTTTTCTGATATTCGTATTTACTTTGGTAAATCCAGGATATTCTCCCTAAAATATTTATTGTTTCTAAGAACACAACGTAACTTAAGAATCATCAACTAATATACTGAATAGATCACAATCATCAAGGATCTCCAAACCAATGTCATCATCTGCCTTGGGATCCAGTACTGCTTCAAGAACTGGATCTGTTTCAAAAATACCTCGAGCAATTCCTTCTAATATATCACATCCAATGATATCTTCTTCTGGTTCGAGACCTGTGATGCCCTCATTCTCTCAAAGTGCTGAAACAATTAATATTTTTATTAATTACAATAAGCCGGACCACCAAGAGTGATTTTTTTTAATAACAAAAAAGATCATTTATTTTACTTTGCTATTCTATATTAAAGCGGGATTTTTTTCATATCTGTAAATAGCTATGTTAGTTTAGTAAATTTTGTATTTTTTCATGTCTGTATGTGTAATGCAATAGATTGTAAAGCGAATGAAATATTTTATTATAGTATCATCTAAAAATAAAACACATTTTGATATAATAAAAATAAAATTTTCGTGGGGTTGCATGGAAGAATGCGTTCTAAATATCATATAGTTGCATTAGGCAATTAGTTCAATATATTAGAATACTTGCAGTCAGACCCAAAGCCCGTCTCGAAAGACAATGACTGCTCCTATTCTTTGGCTCCACTAATTGCCACCATTATCGCTATTATTACTGCTACTACTACTACTAGAATCTCTTCTTCCTTCTCTTTCAACCCATTCTTCGATTTTATTCAAGGAAGTAGTCCTCAGAGTTTTTTGATGGCGGTAGAAACTCGCTAAAGTCGCTGAGCTTAGAAGAATTTCTTGAGAAATTACATTGTATAATTGTGTGTGTGAACGCCCTCCTTTCTTCTTCTTCGATTAAATAGGGCTGTGAATTCCACCCATAAAGTTTGGACTTCATCAGGATATTCTGAATATTGACTGGTAGATACACGACTGGAAGAGAATCGAGACGAACCTAATGATAGATAATAAAAAGTTAGTACCTCTTTACCTTTGAGAATATATGCAAAAATATAACCAGAAGATCTGAATATTTATTACCTTGTGATATACGATTCCATTCCGCCTCTCCTTTCATTTTTTGTATTTCATTATTTAACACCAATATTGATTTTTCGAATTTGACGACTTGTGATTTTGCCAAAGCTAGAGATAGATATTTGCGTAAAATATAATCACCACCACAAAGATTATATATATTATGGCATTCCCTGAAAAAACGTCTTAGAGCATCTCTATTGTTATGACACCTTGGGTTAGCATCTCATGGATTATAATTATAATACTGAAGAATACGATCAAAAATATATCAGAGTTTGAAAGCATTTTGCGGAGATAGATGAGAAATTGGTTTAAGTGAGATTGTTAAAGTTTTTGAGAGTATGCGCAGAATTTTATTTTGATTGTAAATGCGCGAGAGTTATTTGATTTGATTTTTTTTTCTTACTAGAAACTGTTCTTCTCCAATACACCCAGTTTTTATAATTAAGACCCTTCTGCAGTTAAGAGCTACAATCGTCGCAAAACATGAAAATCCCTGGATCTTCACTGGAAATCATATTGCCTAATAATTAGCTGATCCAGATTTTTTAAATTACCCTGTATTAATATGCATACTCTCAAGAAATAAAAAATTAGTATGTAGATTCCAAAGGAATCACACCAATCACCTCCCATATGAGAAAAATAATTGACTATATTTCGCGGGTCACCTAGTATTCTAAACGTTTTTTATTTGCAATACATTGAGCCTGGTCCTGGGACTGCTAAAAATAAATTACATGATGCTGGATACATGACGTCTATACTAATATCTGCAGACTAAAATACATGCGAAGTGCTTTACGACTGATTATTTTTGAAATACCCTTGAACCTTCTGTTTTTTCATCGCCGGCTCCTTTTCAATATTATTCGATAATCCATTTCATTTATGCCTTCATGATGCTTAAGAGATCCTCCAAACCCTGAAATGAAAAGATATTAGCTAGGTATTAGTTTACAGCTCTGAAGATGCTTCTTTGTAAATATACTCCCACATTTGAGCGAAATAAGTATTCTCACCTTAATTGCGCAATGTCTTGTTTGGAGATTCGTCTTCAGTATTTTTTTATCGCCAACATTTCTTCACACTGCGATATGTCGTGAGTATGCTGGAACCCTTCAGAAGATATGATTTAATGTTAGAAAAAAATACAAATAAAGTGGCTTATATGAGAAAATCTTACATCACACAACCCTTATTCTTTCGGCAATAATTCTACCAGCGCATTTCAGGTGATCGATTCACATAACGAAGTTTTCGTCTATGCTATGCTTTTACAGATACTATTGGGATTTCATGATTAAGAGCTTTCCTGCATTCAAAGTAATAAGCTCGTTCTCCATAATATTCACCATCACCCTATTCACCTTTTTTATTATTCTATATACTTTCTTCTTTATAGTCTTTATTATATATAGGACAAGGTACTGAACTATTAAACTCATATCTATCACCATAACTCTCACTATACTCTAAAGATAGATAAGGAAATTGCTCCAGCACTAACCCAATTATATGTTTTCGTTTTTCTTCTAAATCATCAGATAAAATAGAAATTAGAAATCTGGATTTCTTAGATGATATTATCTGAGACACAGATGATATACTCATAGCTACTGAACCGATTTTAAAGAAATCATCTAAAGAATTATCGTTAAGGCGCTTCGTAGAGATGTCCTCAGCTGGCATGGGTGTAGTTGATGTATTTACTTCAGGCAAGATTTTTTCTGAAATTTCAGGAATCGAAGACTCATCTTTTGGTGACATGTGATGCAATTCCTTTGGATGTTCACAGAGTGAACAATTATCCCGCCTCTCTGAGGCCTCCATGATCTCTTGAAGTTTATCATTAGTCAACTCTGAAATAGCATTTGCAATATATGTTATAATATACTTAATTTTGTCCACACCTATCTTTTCAAATAAATTATATATCTTTACAGCTTTCTGAGTTTTCCCTTGCAAGTATTTACATGTGATTTCTGGAAGTTGTAAACCCGTTTCTTCAGATCGTTACTTTCACAACATGGAAAGATCCTCTAACATTTTATCATAAATAATTCCTTTCACTTTTTTTTCACCAATTTTGTTACCTTTGGTAACTTCGTTAACTTGAGTTATAAATTTCTTTCCATAGTAATACCAGCACAAAATTTCTTTCTGATTTGCATGAATTGCACTATATTCAGCATCAGTCGCTTTATCGAATAATTGAGCTAAAGTAAGCAGTAGTATTATAGAAGAAATTTGGCTTTATTATAATAATATATCATTAGAAAAACCAAGAATACATTTTTGAGACTGAGAATCATTTTGAATACCATCAGATATCATTTGAGAAATATTTTTTGCACCTTTTTTCCTATGACTATTTTTCGGCAGGGGCGCTCCGGCTGAAATTTTAGTTACAGGATTTGTCACTTCTAGTATGATCCCTTTGGGATCGCAAGTACCAGATTCTTGATCTTAGTTGAGAGATGCCTGCTTTGCTTTTTTAAGTTTCTTCTCCTTATTGCATTGTCTTATTTTATCACTAACGATTTTCTTATCAGCCTCAAGCAAGAAATTATCCATCTCTTTCTCTTTCAACGCTTTACCGTTAAGGCGCTTTGCAGAGTTTGTAGGTACCATTATCGCCTCTGGTACTGCAACCAAATTGAAATTAGATGAATTGTTATTAGAAGAATTATCATTTACCATTAAGGCACTTTGCAAAGTCTGCTTCTGTTCCACTTTCGTGATTCTATCTTCAAATTCAGATTCCATCTTCTCAATTCTGACCCTGAGTTTGGCATTTTCAGCATCACGCCTCTCATTATATTCTGCATTCGATCTTAGAGTCTTCGTATTCCTACGCTTAAGTTCAGCTATTTCAGCATCTGATTCTAAGATCACGGATCTCAGTATTCTCCTTCTAAGCTCTGCATTCTCAGCCTCAAGAGGGCCCCCTAAATATGAAAAATTTTTACATAATGAACTTTGTCTGAAAAATAGGCAAAGTGTACAGCCAAATTTGATTAAAATGTATGACATCAGCAAAAATAAACTTAAAGTGTATGACGAAAATTTTATATTATTGAAAATTTTAGTTAAAATGTACTATAAAACTATAGAATTTAATTACTATATGTACGACATATTTAATCATCATTATCATCATTTTTTTTTGTATTTTTCATAATTTTTTCAGCATTTATAATGCCATTTTCAATATTAGTAATAATATTTTGCCAATAATAATATGATGTTAATTGCAGATCAGATAACCATAATATTTTATCTGTCCATTTTGATGTATCACAAAAATAACTTTTAATATCACCTAAAGCTGTAAAGAACCGAAATAGATATGTTTTGCATACATATTGTGTCCTATTATTTTCCATTATTGGTGTGAATTCATGATCAGAATTAGATGTTAAGTCAAAAAGTCTGGCATGAATTTGACTAACATCCACCCCATCTAGCATTTCGGCTCTAATATAACTTGTACAGCGTTTCTAAATTGATAATTAAATTTTAATTTAATTGTAATATTTAAATTTTAAATTTTTATAAATTTCAAACTTACTAC
>CAJVPQ010003158.1:0-11800 GCA_910591825.1 Funneliformis caledonium
AAAATATTTTATAAAATTCGGTCAAAAGAAAAGCATCGCATAATCGACAAAAAATATTATTTTAAAAAATTTTTATTCCATCACTGCGTAATGAAATTTATACCACTAAATTGATTCGTTATAATAAGTCTAAAAATAAAGTTTTGTACATTGCGCCGCCTTAATTGTCAAAAAATTGCAATTTTAAAATTTGTGTTCGGGTGATGCAATACTTTTGACCACCACTGTAGATAGTTTAGATAAATGAGATACCGGCAGTCATTAGCATAGAAAATCTATTTCGCTTTGTAAAACAAGTTTATGTCTTGTAATTTATTTTTATATCAATAAATCAGTAATTCTGATGAGGATATTACCTCGTTTTTTTATCTATACTAACGAACTTTTAAATTATTCCGTTTTATATAAAAAATTATTATCGAACATGCAATCCATTGATTTATTGAGATAATTAAATGCCAAGCTCTTAACTGAGATTGCCGAACTCAGGAAGAAGTTTGCTAAAATCGAGGGCGAGAATGGTGAGCTTAAGAATGAGAATGCGAAATTGAGACAGATTATTGAGGAGAATCTCAGGCGTGATGCTGAGAATGCTGAACACAAGGTCAGAATCGAGGAATTGGAGAAAAATAGTGCAGATATTTCAGCCGAAAATGTTGAGCTTAAAGCTGAATTAACCAAACTAAGATATGATTTCGATTCCTCCAATCTCACGAGGCCTCAGCAACCACAGCATGTTACTAACGTGTAGAACTCATGCTCTGTTAGAGAAAAAAAGAAGGTAACAACTGTACCACAGCCGGATGCTTCTGATGCTGTAATAGATCAGCCTATAAATGGAGCAACTAGTGATAACACAAATATCAAGTCAATGGAGGAAAGGGAGACGGACACTTTCTTAGGTGAGGTGTGTAAGAAAAGTGTTAGCAATGAGATTAGGCATAAGAATAGGGAAAAGAAATTATTGCATGAATCAGCTATCTAGAACTCATCTTCTGTAACAAAAAAATCTCAATTACATAAGAAGAAGGAAGTGAAGAATATTGTACAGGATGTGTTTGATTTTACCACTTTGGCATCTGAGAAAAATAATATGACTGAAATTTCCATGACAGCCCGTTACAAAAAATCTGATACGGATAATCTCCCAAGTATATTGCAAAATCTAGCCTGCTTAATACAAGAAGCATGGAATGCAAAAGGTGAAGTGATTCGAGCTAATCAAAAAGAATTATTGTGTTGGTGTTCCTATATTATAGAATTCAATAAAAAGACTAGAGTTTAGAACAAGTATAAAGTTGGCGAGAAAAAAGCAAAAGGTATGATTTATGACAATCTTATTAAACTCCTTCTTCCTGATACTAAACGCAACACAATACTAAAACAAACTCAGAGAGTAAGAAGCATATACAAATTATTTGAGAAAATAGGAATTGATAAAATCAAGTATATCATAATGTATAATGCGAATTCTATATAGAAATTATCTGATAGTCAAATTATTGATTATTTCTCTGAAAATTCTAACACTAAGTTACTAGATGGGATCTCAAAGGGACCTGATTAAAGATGATACTGCAACTGGTTGCAACTGGTGACAAATAAGCATTACAGGGTTGTAACTAGTTGCAACATTAATAAAAATTGAGTTGCAACTAGTTGCAACTGGTGACAAATAAGTATCACATAGTTGCAACTAGTTGTAGTGCCATCTTTAGAACTGATCGTATTATCGATTCTAAAGAGGAGATTTTGAATCATCAGAATAATATATTGGAGGAACAAGCAAAACCCTTAGTTTCAGCAATACAGATTAAGATAAATAACTATGATGATGATGTAGTCTCTTCAGGACTTGTTAATGTGGATGATGATGATTCCAGTTCAAGTAACGATGACTCTGATTCTGATGATTCTGAAGAAGAGATATCAGATGATTCAGATGATGATAGATATAATGGATACAGTGGATATAATGAATATGATGAATGTGATAGAGGTTATTACTATCGTAACAGAAGATACAAAAGGAGAGGGTTTCTAATGATAAGTCCTATTATCTCTCTGGTAATCGCCTAGAAGAATGATAATTCAGAAACGGATAATATGATCTAGTTATATAAGGAAATTGATTATCTGAAATGTGCAGTACAATATCAGAAAAATTCTTGTCAAAGAATAGGAGCTGTGCGACATGCGAATTGCATATATATTCAAAAAAATTTTTTTTCTTTCCTGAAGTTAACGAAATTTTACAACCTGTAAATACAAATATTGCAACTATATAAATAAGCAAATACTGTATAATAGGCATACTTACTACGTATCTCTGTGTGAAAAAGTACTAGTGAAATAAAAGTTATTTAGTGAAATACCAGATGAGACATTAGATAATTAAGGGTAAATATTTACTTTCAGTTTAGCTGAGTATTTACAAGAAGGCATCTTCAGAGCTTGTAACCAATATATAGTTCCCTTTTAAGGTTCTCATTAGTATTATGACCAAAGTCAGGATGAAAATAATGAATATAGTAGACTATTGAGTAATGGATAGAACAGACACAGTGAATAAAATAAACTATCATGATAAAGCAGATTTTTTTAAGACTGGGTATAGAAAAATCGTCATGTATCATAGATTAAATTCCACATTATGTAATTTATTTTAGTGGTCCCTTTAGGATAAGGCTTAATGTATTGCAAATAAAAAATGTTTAAGGTACTAAATGACCCATAAAATGAAGTCAATTATTTTTTTCATGTGAAAAGTGATTAGTATGATTTCTCTGGAATCTATATGCTAATTTTTTATTGCTCAAATATAAATACATATTAATATAGGAAAATTTAAGAAATCTGGATTTGCAAATTATTGGATAATATAATTTTTAGTAAAGATCCATAAGATCTAGTGTTCTACACAGATTCAGATCAATCTGAATCCAATCTGAATCTGACGAATCAGATTTAGATCTAATTCAGATTCAAATTCAGATCAGATCTGATCTGTCAGATTTAGATTCAGATTCAAATCTGATCTGTCAAATTTGGATTGGATTTAGATCTGATCTGTCAGATCTGAATTCAACTTTTTTAAAGCTGAAAAGTTCCTTTTCAATAAAAAGAGACAAATTTTTGAGACTTCTTTTGAGCCAAAAATTTGTTTCCTTTCATTGAAAAGAAATGAATTTTCAGATCTCTTTTAGAACTGAAAAGTTCCTTTCATTAAAAAGAAACGAATTTTCAGAACTCTTTTAGAGCTAAAAAATTCCTTTCATTGAAAGGAAACGAATTTTCAGAACTCTTTTAAAGCTAAAAAGTTCCTTTCATTGAAAAGGAATGACTTTTCAAAACACTTTTAGAGTCAAAAAGGTTCCTTTCAATGAAAAGAAATGACTTTTCAGAACTCTTTTAGAGCTGAAAAGGTTCTTTTCAATAAAAAAAATGACTTTTTAGAACTTTTTTAGAGCTGAAAAGGTTCCTTTCAATGAAAAGGAATAACTTTTCAGAACTCTTTAAAGCTAAAAAGGTTTCTTTCAATAAAAAGGAATGACTTTTCAGAACTCTTTTAGAGCTGAAAGGTTCCTTTTAATAAAAAGAAACAACTTCTCAGAACTCTTTTAGAGCTGAAAAGGTTCCTTTTAATGAAAAGAAATGACTTTTTAGAATTTTTTTAGAGCTAAAAAGGTTCCTTTCAATGAAAAGAAACGACTTTTCAGAACACTTTTAAAGCTAAAAAGATTCCTTTCAATGAAAAGGAATGATTTTTCAGAACTCTTTTAAAGCTGAAAAGGTTCCTTTCAATGAAAGTAATGACTTTTTCAAAACTCTTTTAGAACTGAAAAGATTTTTTCAATGAAAAGGAACGACTTTTCAGAATTCTTTTAAAACTGAAAAGGTTTTTTTCAATAAAAAGAAATGACTTTTCAGAACTCTTTTAGAGCTGAAAAGGTTCCTTTCAATGAAAAGGAACGACTTTTTAGAACTCTTTTAGAGCCAAAAAGGTTCCTTTTATTGAAAAGAAATATTTTCAGAACTCTTTTAGAACTAAAAATTCATTTTTTCAATAATACTTTCAGATTCAGATCAGATCAGATTTGGATTTAAACTGATCTGTCAGATCCAGATTTGAAATTTGATTTATCAGATTTGAATCAGATCTGGATTTCAACGGATTCGTCAGATTCAGATCAGATTCAGTTCCTGAAAAATAAAAATCAGATCAGATCAGATTTGGATAAAATTTAATCTGATCTGATTTTGCAGAATACTACAAGTAAGATAATAAAAATAAAAGAAAAGAAAAAAAATGAAATACTAAAAACTAAAATGTAATACGATAGACCAGTTGCCTCTAAAACTATTGAAAAACTAACTTGTTGAGTCTTTGTCTATTTACTTTTTACATGAACTAAAAAGCTATCTATTTATATAAAATAAATTATATAGAGAGATATAACTAATATGTCTACTATATTAATTATGTCTAATATGTCAATTATGTTTAATATGTCAGTTATGTCACATATCATATATATTATTTATGTCAAATTAGTCAATTTTCTGCACTATATAAGCTGCATCACATTTACTCATTTTTGCTTAAGATTTCTGCTTCTGCAGAAATATTGAGAGTTTCCAATACAAGAGCTTGATATTCACTGGACTTCAATCATCAAATCATAATCAAGATCAGACATTGAGTATTAAAGATTCATTGGACTCCTATGTTTTCAAAGAGATGATAAATTCAAATAGCAATTCAGTAATAATGTTTAGTTATCGTTGTCATTTGCAATGTTTGTTGAGCCAGTAAAATAATCACATTGTCAATAAGTTGATCTAAATAAAAAGCATTAACAGAGATAAAATACGGTTTTTCATACAGGTAGAATGAAGTAGAGTTTGATAAGTTGACTGCATTTTTTAAGCTAATGATGCGTTAGTCTAATATAAAGATTTCATTGATCGAATTTCTTCTTTAAGAACAATTATAAAAATTTAAAGTTCTTTTAAAACTATTTCAAAATTTATAGGTTTCATTATAGTTTTATTTGTTTAGATAATATAATAACAATATAGATCTCTTTTATAATGTCTTAATGCTAATCATTATTCAATGATAATCTGAGGTTTCCATTCAGTTCATTCCGGATATGGCTTTAAAAGATCTATATGTATAGAGTTCTTTCTAACTCATCCATCTATTGTATGAAGTTTATAAATTCCAGGTCTTATAATATTATAGATATAGAAAGGTCTATTGAATTTATCCTTAAATTTGTCTCTGTGAATGTGCAATTGTATAACATTAAATAATAAAACTTTATCTCCAATTTGATAAGAAATTTCAGGTCAATCCTTATTGTAGCGTTCTTGTTACTTTTATTATTATTGCATAATATTTTGTTGTGTATCTAATTGTCATTGTTGCAATTGTGATAAGATTATCTGCTGATATTTTTCTATGGCATTTGATAAGTTTGTGATATTTAAAGATCTGAATCATTCAATCTGTAATCAAATTATCTGGATATAACTAACTGATTATGATGATCAATTAGATGAAAATTTTGACCAGTTACTCAGTCATTTAATTGATTATCACTAACTATGAATGGATAATCAGATAATTGGATATTCAAATATTTTGAATCCATTGTTTAATAAGTATGCAACATATAAATTAATTAAAGTCATTTAACTTCTTCGTTTAAATTTTGTTTTACAAACAAAATGAGTTTGATACAATTTACAATGATGATATTTCTTAGAACAAGAAGTAATTCTGAAAGATTCATTTGATGATAGAGATTGGAACCAGATAAAGCAATTAACATGTTAACCAGTTAATGATTTTTTTTACTGGTTAAAATAGATAAATTTAGCTCTGATCAAAATTCAATTTCTGATCAGAATTAAGATTTTTATGATTGTAAAATATTAACTAACTTCAGCCAAATTTATAGGACTGGCATAAGTTAATTTTAACTAGTTAATGAATATTTTTAACAGGTTATTAACCAGTTAAAGAATTTTGGCCAGTTTCAACCTCTATTTGATGAAAATGTTAATCTGATTATAGTGATTAGCAAAAAATAATAGTTGGAATAATTAGTAAAATATAATTTGTTATTATTGTTAATAATAAAGATAAGTTCAAAATATATATTTTTTTGTTTAATTAATGTATTGAAGATTTAGTTCTTTCAACTAATTTGTTATTCAGATGATCTGGATAATTTAAATAATCATTATTAATCAACGATTAATTTGAATATAATCAATTATAAATTTTATGAATGATTGACTAATTGAATACTAAATTTTTGACTGATTCAGACCTATAGTGATAGGCAAAGGTCATCATAGTTGTAAATCTATGAGTAAAACTACTTTTCATTCATATAACAACTCAAATAGTTCAAATTTAGTTGTTTCTTGCTGAGCGGTTCAATATGCGAATAACACTGATGTCAAATAAGTATCCTATTTTCCATGATATTATTCAGCGTACTTGGCTAAAATTGTACACAAAGTTCTATTAAAGCGTTCAGTAAGACTATTCGTCTGAGAATGATATGATGAAGATAATCTATGTTTAGTTCTTACTATATGTAATAAAGCAGTGACTAATTTATTTTAGAATGACGTTACTTAGTCAATTAATATTTCTTTTAGCGTTCTGTGTCGACATATGATTTCATTATAAATAAACTATGCAGTAGTCTGAGCGGTACAATCTGATGTGATATTAGCTTCAACCTATTTTGTCAGATATTCAGTTGCTATAATAATATACCTATTACCTTTTGTCGTATATGAGAGTGGTCTTACATAATCTATTTTAATATAATCAAATAGTTGTTTAACAGGTATAGTATGCAATGGTTCTTTAGGTTTTGGTCTTCCTTGTCGTTAGTATACATTATATGTCTGTATCCAATTATCAATCGTTTTATATATACTAGGTCAGTAATATTGAGAGGTGATTTTATTGTAAGTAATGTTACGTGCTAAATGTCCTTCTAAAGATTCATTATGAATATTATATAGAACACTTTCAACTTCATTAGTTTTGATGACAAGCGATAGTTAAGTTAAATGCTTATGATTATATCTATAAAGTTGTTTGTTTTATATGAAATAATGTTGAGGCTTACTTTTGAATTGCGTGTAGTTGTGAAGGAGTGAGGTTTAGGAAATATGTGAGTTGAGTAAGGTATTAGTATAATTGGTAGTAGATTTCGAATTCCATATTGTAGAGCTATTAGTTACACTACTAACACTTATACTTTCACTCTCAGATTTTTGTTATAATTGTTGTAGGTTATTGTAAGAGAAGTCAGGATAATACGTTAACATTTAAATGTAATTTTCCTTTTTTATATCGAATTTGATATGGAAATTCCATAATACAAATAATCTATCTCATAAACTTGCGAGAAGGATCAGGTTTATTAAAAAGCCATTATAGTTCCATCCAAATATAAGATATATTTTTTCATAATAATAAATGTAATAGTGTAGCTGATGTTGAGAAATCCTAAATAAATCTCCTATAATACGATGCTAGTTCTAAGAATCCTCGCAACTCAGTAATATTCTTTGAGATTAGAAGATTTTTGATTTTATCTATTTTAAAGGGGTCTGGTAAGATTCCTTATCTACTCATGATATGTTCCAGAAATGCTAATTCTAATTTAGCAAACTCACATTTATCCTTTTCAAGTTTGAGTCTAACATTCTTTAATCATTTAAAAATAAGCTGTAAATGTTGCAAATGTGTGTCAAAGGTATCTGAAAAGATGATGATATCATTAAGATATACAGCTATGAACTATCCAATCTCTTCTTTAAAAATCTTATTCATTAAACATTAGAAAGTTGTAGAGGCATTTGTTAATCCAAATGATATTACTTTAAATTCATAAAGTTCTTGACTAGTTATGAAAGCTGTTTTGGCTTGGTCATTTAGATTTATAACAACCTACAATACCCGCTGGCTAAGTCTAATGTTAAAAAATACTTAGCCTTTTCAAACATATTTAGCAGTTTATCGATATATGATAAAGGATGTTTATCCTGTTGAGTAATACTATTAAGTTTCTTATAATCAATACAAAACTGAAGTTTTCCATTCTTCTTTCAGACGAGAATAACAGGTGAGGCCCAAGTACTTTCTGATGATTGTATTAAGTTATGTTTTAACATTCTATCAACTTCATCTTTAATAAATTCTTGTTCTAAAGGAGCTACTCTATATGCGTACTGTCATATATAGGCATCAAATTTTCTACTGGTATATGATGTGTCTCAATCATTATATGTTCTAATTGTGATAAATTCTTAGTGAATGCATCACTATTTTTATATAAAATTGAGTAATTTGCTGCTGTTGAGATCTATTAAGATGTTTATAGATCTTTTCACAAGGTGGTGATTCATCTGGAATATTTCGTAGTAATTTTCAATGATCCTATACCTTCTTACAAAGTTAGCAGTTATCATCAATTTTATTTAATTTATTATGATAATTTCTAATGATATTTCTATTTAACATTTTTGGGTAGTTGGATATTAAATTTTTGGTTTAAACTTTCAAAGTATTGGGAGAAATATTTCTGTCTATCTATCAAAATTTGTTTCAGATTACTTTCAGTTAAAGGAATAGAATTATTATGATTTTCCAATCACATAATGTCATTGAGTTATTAATTCTTCATTTCATATTCTTCATCAAAGGAGTTTTTGACAATGTCAACGGGTTGTTGAAAATGATCGAACTGTAGTTTCTCCTAACAGATCATAAGTATTTGATATTCTTTATTATTTCAGATAAATGTAAATTTTTGACAGTCTTAATAAAATCATCCTCGACATTTGATAAGCCAATTATTTTCTGCTACTATATAGTAGTCAATTGATTCTGTGATATTGATGTTAATAGGGACTTCTATACTATTTATTTATAAGGAATATTAGTAACTCATCTTAAAGGTCATGATTATCCTCCTTATATATTAATCATTGTAATAGTAGAAGCTGATTCGATTTTTCACTCTAATTGTTGCAAAAAGGACTTAGATTTTACACTTTCAGCTGATCCTGAATTTAAAATTAAATATATTAATTTATTGTTAATGGTAGTATTACAATAAACTGCTTTTACAACTCTTGGTAATTCTGAAGGGTTTATTCTTTCATTAGTACACTCACCCTTTTGAGATACCGTCAATAGTTTAAAGGTTAAGATGAAGAGGCAAACATATTCTAGGTGTTTGCTGATGGTGGATTTAGAATAGAGATGTACTTTGAATCTGATCAATCTGAATATCTAGTTATTCATCCAAAATTTGACCAGATTCAGATTGATCCATTTATATCACTGGATTGACTGGATGGATTATCAGATATCTAGTGAACAAATTAGATGATCAATTCGACTTAAGTAAGCATAAATTTTTTTTATTTTTATTTTTTTTTTTTACAATAATGATAATATTAAATCTACGTATTACATCATTCATACACATATATACACACACACATACATACACACACACAACACATACACACACATATACACATACACACTCTCTCTTTCTCTCTCTTTCCTCTTTCCTTCTAGACCTTTTATTCTAAATTTTGACTTAAACGGCTTGAATTCAAATGGTAAGTGCAAAATTCTTCCTTTTTTTGTCTTAGAAATGCCATTAACATTCTTTTTACTATTTTTCTTTAAGGAATGCCTTCCTAGATCTGGATTTTGGCTTGGACTATAAAGGCAGTGTTGTCATAAGGCATTGATAGGATATTGATAGGACGCTAATAGGATATAGATAGGACAAATAGGATATTTGAAACATAATGTGAGATAGGTTGAAACATATAGTTAGGACAACAAATCTCTGGAATATCAAAATATATATTACTGTATGAAGGTAAGTGGTGTAGGGAATTATTTTTGTTTCTTCTTTATCTTTGAAACACCATTAACATTTTTTTGCTGCTTTTCTTATGAGATTTTTTGTTTTTCTTTGACTTTAGAACGTTATTAACATTCTTTTTGCTTCTTTTCTTTAGAGAATGCCTTCCTGAACCTGGATTTCAGCTTAGACTATAAAGGTAAGGTGGTGTGAGAATTGTTTTTATTTCTTTATCTTTAGAATATCATTAACGTTCCTTTTGTTTTTCTTTAAGGAACGCTTTCTTGAACTTGGATTTCAGCTTGATTTATGAAGGTAAGATAGTATAGGGATTGTTTTTGTTTCTTTATCTTTAGAATGCTATTAATATTCCTTTTGCTTCTTTTCTTGTGATTTTATTTTATTTTTCTTTATCTTTAGAACGTTATTAACGTTTCTTTTGCTTCTTTTCTTTAGGGAATGCCTTCCTAGATCTGGATTTCAGCTTAAACTATAAAGGTAAGTGGTGTAAAGAATTGTTTTTATTTTTTCTTTGTCTTTAGAACGCTATTAACATTTCTTTTACTTTCTTTCTTTAGAGAATACCTTCCTGGATATGGATTTCTACTTGGACTATAAAAGTAAGGTGGTGTGAGGAATTGTTTTTGTTTCTTCTTTATCTTTGGAATACTATTAACATTTTTTTTGCTTCTTTTCTTTAGGGGATGCCTGGATTTCTGCTTGGGCTATAAAGGTAAGGTAGTATGGGGGATTGTTTTTGTTTCTTTATCTTTAAAACACTATTAACATTCCTTTTGCTTTTTTTCTTGTGATTTTTTTTGTTTTTCTTTATCTTTGGAATGCTATTAATATTTCTTTTGCTTTTTTTCTTTAAGGAACACCTTTCTGGACTTGAATTTTAGCTTAAACTATGAAGGTAAGTGGTATAGAGAATTGTTTTTGTTTTTTCTTTGTCTTTGGAATGCTATTATCGTTTTTTTGCTTCTTTTTTTTAGGAAACGCCTTCTTGGATTGTGATTTTGACTTGAATTATAAAAGGAATAGATAAATTTCACTTTTTTTGATTTATGAATGATACTATAAATATTTCTTTGATTTTGGCATAAAATTTACACACACTTTAAATGGCTAATTAAAAAAGAATAGATCTGCTTTTGTAAAACAACTTAATTAAGATATTCTATAAAATTTCTATATAAAGTTTTTGTTTTATCTAACTTTAAAAAAGATTGGTTATTTTATAAAAATATTTGTTATACGTACTCTTTTTTTTTTGATTTATACATCCTTTTTTTTTCACACATATACTCTTTTTTTTTTTTGTAAAAAATTTTCACATTTTTTAATAAATTTTTAATAAATTTATAAACATAGATTCAAATTCTGTTGAAAATAATCAAAATAATTCAAATAAAATTCAAAAAAAAAGAGGAGAGTTACAAAAAAGAAGTTGGGTATGGGATTGGTTTGTATTTAATAATGGAATTGCTACATGTAAAGTAAAGGTTATCACAAGTAAAATATGTGGTAAAAAATATCAGCATGAAAGTTTAATAGGCATCTTAATAAACCATTTAAATAGTAAGCATCAAATAACTAAAAAAAAACAATTAAGCAAAACTATATGATAAGAAATAAATTAAATAAATAGTAATTTATTTATTATTTAAATATAATAATTTAGTATTAATTAATTATTTAATATATTTTTAGCCTCAAGAATCTCATGAGTTAGAAGTTATATCACATAAGAAGTCTTGTCAAATTGAACTTCATAATTTATTAATTAGTTGAATAATTTTTGATACTCAACCTTTAAATATTACACAATCAGAATCTTTTCAAAAATTTATAAAAGAACTTGATCCAGC
>CAJVPQ010003159.1:0-11800 GCA_910591825.1 Funneliformis caledonium
TAATGATCTGTATTTCCATGAGCTGTGAAAATTTGATTAAAGCGATTAGAGAATAAGGAAAGTACAAAATGGAGAAACGATGGAGGAAGGCGCAGACGATTAAGTGCACGAGTTAACATTGCGATATTAACTCTGTCATAAGCTTTAGACATGTTTGAAACAGGATCCAAAGTTGTTTGCTTTTATGTGATAATTGATCATATTTTATGTTGTCGAGAATATGAATTGGTTCAAATGTAGAACGAAACGGTAATCCAGTGAAATTGTTTCCTTGTAGGACAGAATTTTTTGAGAGAATATCTAAAAGTCGTTTGTTAATTAATTTCATGATTGCTTTTCGAAGGCATTCTAATAAATTAATAGGGCGAGTATTATTTAAGTTCCCATGGTTTGGATTTTGGGATAGGATAGACAAAGTTAAATTCCATCTGTTAGGCATGCAGGAAAGTTTTAGACAGGCACAAATGAAGATCCAAAAGATACGTTTCATTTTAGGGTCTAAATGTTTCAACATCTCATTTGAAATTTTGGAAGGACCAGAAGCTTTATCATTAGATAATGTTTGAAGAAGTCTGTTCCATTTATTTTCACTGGGTGGATCCATAAGGTTATTATAAATCTAAGGATTGATTGCGTCAATGGGTTTGTACCATTTTTTCCAGTTATCGGGCAATAGAAAAAATAGTATCTAGTATCTGTTATTTGTTAGAAGTGTCAGTTAGTTTTACGTTTGATATCATCAACTGATGTAAGTAGATCTAGATCATCAGGTGAGTTGTCAAGACATCTGTCTAAAACAATTATTTGTCTTTGTCTATTAAGGATAGAATTATACATTTTGGCTTGATCATCATGAAAATTATCATATCTGCGTTAGAGAGCTGCTTTAATTTGTTTCATTTTATGTTTGTCTCTTCTAATTTGAACGCAATCAAATGGATTTTAAGTAACTCAGAAATATTCTGTTTAATTGTGATGAGATCAGTAATTTGTGGAGTGCCGATATGCAATTTAAATTGTATTTTATTGCGATATCAAAACTATGTTATATGTCTGAGGTCAGTTTACTGATATAGAATTGAGGCGAATGCATTTTTTTGTTGTACGTTAGAACTTTTGTATTAAAATCAATTGTTTATAAAGGTTCTTTAATAATCTTGGCCTAAGGTCACGAGAGTGTTAAGATGAGTATCTAGACGGGATACATTTATCTGCCGCTTTTTTGATGCATCCTTGTATGAGATCCCAAAAGAAATTGAGGGCATATTTTGAGTGTAATCTGTTAGAAAAGAGGTTGGATAGTTGACAGCTTCCAAGAAAACCATCCATTTTTTTTACCAAATTGTGTCCAAGATTTTTCGTCCATGTTATCATAAAGGTAAATCTTCTTTTTGATACATTTTTTATCATTATTTGAAGTGGTAAGTTCAGTTATGTTCATATTGATAGAAACTATTGAATGGTCAGAAATGTTGGGATCGATATTGATAGTTTGGGTTTTATTGAGGCCTGCAGCAATATGTGAAGAAGTATAAATATGGTCAATTTTTGAAGGTTGATAATGCGCAATGTGAAAGAAAGATGGGAATAGTTGATTAGCATTATCATGCAGAAGATCAAAGGAGTTGAAAAGTTGGAAGTCTTCAAGTTGGGTAAAGAAATGATTAGCTTTTGACATATTATTAGAATGGTCTGGGATTGCATTTAGGTCTCTTAGTAGAATGATTTCCATGTTGAGGTCTATCGCTGATTTAATGACGTTACATACTTCTTTATATGTTTGTTCTCGAAGGGCTATATTTGAACTTGATATGTAGCAGTTAATTAATCTAATGCGAAATTTGTTGCAAAATTAAAAATCAATGAAAATATAATGACCATGTTGCCCGTCATGTTTGTAAATATGATCGGCAATATGCTTTTTTATGAGAAAGCCAACTCCGAAACCTGAATTTTGTGACTTTTGATCAAAGTTGAAGAAATGTGAGTATTGAAACGATGTTAATTTTGAGAAGGCTAAAGTATTATTGGTTGATTTAAAGTTTATCTCTTAGAGGCTTATTATGTCTAAGTGATTAATTTCGTAAGTATTGAGCTGGAATTGTTGTTTTTGTAGTTGAATGAAAGAGCGAACATTGTGTGTCGCAATGTTGAGTCAAGGAGATAATGTATTATTAGTCGAAAATAAATTGTGGGTATTGTTAGTTTTTGTTTTTTTGTTGTTTGCTATCGGGTTACTGAGGCCAACCCATTTATAATTCTGTGAATTATCAATTATTAAAAATATTTGGAGGTGGAAAATAAAGACACCGTTAACTGTTTTTTCATAGCTAGAAGGGAAAGCAACTTTTTCAATAGCAGTAAAGGCGTCTGGATTGATTTAAAGTTGTGTTTATAAGATTCTTTGCATGTTAGCGATTACGTGTTCTGCATTATTGAGTTTGGTCATATTATTTTCAAGGTTGGTTTTGAGGAGAGTGTTTTTATCTCTCAAGGTAATTAGTTCAGCAGATTGTTTAGCAACAATATTGTCTTTTGTATAGGGACCAGCTACATAGGTATGTTCTTCAGTTTCCATGCCATCTTCATTAAAAGATTTGTTAAGTAAATCTGCTTAGTGAGGGAGTAGGACGTTGATATTAAGGATTTTTTCAACTGTAGCAACTCGATTCGCAGTTGAGTGGAGATCTGACTCCATTTTAGCAAGCTGCAATTAGTTGATTGAAAATCTAAACGAGCAATTCTAGTTGGGATGGTTGGTTTGAGATAACATTTGGCAAACAGAATTCGTCTAAAGTTTCATCAGCCTAACGATGCAATGCATGTATACTAGCATCTAAGGTTTGTTCTCCTTTATCATTGATGGGGCGGATGGGGTGATACATTGTTGATATCAATCTTTTTTTGGTGATTTGATTTGAGGAGAGTTTGTTTGACGATTAAGCGAAGCGATAACATTGCTAGATTTAGGTATATCTTTGGCATTATTTTGTTATTAGCTCAGTTTATTTGTAGTTTGCTATTTATTAGGGTGGGGTGGTGGTTTGGACACAACGACAGGTGCCTTGTAATTTTAAAACTGTGCAGGCTGGTAGCGTTGGTATAAGTGTTGAGTTTGTCAGTCTTATAGGGCTGAACAATTTTTATGACAATTCTGCGATTGGTGACCTGGAACTTGACAGATGAAACAAAGTTTTCATTAGGATCAGTTCAGATTAATCGTTTCCTATCAAGGAAATATGTTTCTCCATTTTTTGCTGCTTCTATAGATTCTTTAGTTTTAAAATAAAAGATGACGTATTGTAAATTTCTGTAATTAATACGTGACTTGGGGATGACCCAGGCAATCGCTTCGATAGCATTACCGATAGAGATTAAATGACGCCCATTTGTATTAAATAGGAGGTTAGTTAATTTCAAAGAAAATTCTGATTTTTTTCTAACATCTTCAATTGACATAATACATGGGTGGACCTTGACTAAGTCTTTAAGGACAAAATAGCTGTTAAGTTTGTTCAGGGTAGTCATATCTGTGTCTTGTTCAAATGTGAGGGTAGCTTGCTGCCAAAGGTTTTTAGTGGACATTACGCAATGGGAGATCTTTCTAAAAAAGGAAAAGGTCGATCTAATATTTGATTCAGTAGTAGAGATTGGGATCTCAGTGAGATGGATCGACAACTCAGGGATGTACTTAGCTATTAGTTTAATTGTGAGGGATAAAAATGTGTTATTTTCCAAACATGGAAATTTAAGTGTAATTGCATTGTTTGCTTCAGCATGTGAGGTAAAACCAATTTAGACGATTTTCTTTGTTGAGTCCTCGGGGTGAATACGAATTGAGGTACCAATGAAGAATGAGTAATGTGATGCAAATAAATCACATGCTTCATTTTGTTTGTCTCTATTGGATTTTCTGGGTAAAACTTATCTGCGACGCAGTAAGCGAAGTATATTGGAGCTTCAGTTTTGCGCTCTAAGTGAATTTCATTTTTATCATTTTGTTTGTTGTTGAAGCCATTTTCAGAGGCATCAAAGGCTTAGTCCTCATCAAGGGGAATGTTGGCATTATTGTTAGAAGTTTCAGGATCTTTTCCTTTGTCTAAAGTTTTGGGAAGCGAAGTTTCAACTTCTATGTCTATAGAGCTGTTGGAGTTACTTCCAGAGGCGTTTGAAGTTTCTGTTTGTTTTGGTAGTTCAATATGTTATTTCTTAGCTAGGCGTTATTGTTGTTGGTCATTCTCCATAGGAGAAGAGCGAGCTTGGTAAGGTTTGGAGTTGTTATTACAAATGGTTTTCTTTCCAGTCATTTTTTTTTGTTTGGTAATTAGCAGAAAGAGTTTTTTAAATTTATTATCAAACAAATTTGTTATTTTTTTATTTTTATAATATAAGTAAACACTTAAGTGTATATAAACGCAATTTATTATTGTGATCATATGACTTTACTAGCATTAATTCACATTTATGAAGATATGCGGATACTTTTGTCCAACCTCTGTAATAAAGATATTTTAATTTTTTATCATCATTTTAATATTGTATTAAATATTAATAATTCAGCATTTGAAGATGATATTTTATTCAATCTATTGCGTATTGTATCACAGCATATGACAAAAATCAGTTAATATTATATCTGATTAGATACATAATAAAGATTACAATTTTCTCTGCAAATCTCAAATATACAGAAAGAATTAAGAAAGATAATATATTTACTTTATCTTTAAATATCTATAGAACTGAAAAAAAAAATAATTAGCATTATGATAACAATTTTTAAAATTAAATTAAGAATCAAACAAACTTATTTATTATTACTTTACAAAATAATACAAGTTTATTTAATTGTTAATATAAACAATACAGTATGTGACAGCATAAGACATTTACTTTTTGTTTGATTATATAATATATCATATAACCATAAAAGTCACGTGAATTTATATTCAAACCATTCAGAATTGAACATTTAATCAATATTTGATAAAATCAAATTAGATATTGATCTATGTGACTTGAATTTTTTACGACATATTCAGCTTATTTAGCATTTAACCTTTTTCTGTAATAATCTATATACCGTGCAAACTTTCTAGCATATTTTTTAATATGACTAATAGGAATTGAATTCAATACAAGTGAAACAACTCTTTGCAATTCTGACCAACTATAATTACATTACTGACAAGCATACCATTTTGCTGCTTCTCAATACATTTCAATATAATTAAGTTCACAATAGAATTTTGGATAAAAAATAACTTTATGGCCTTTTGCTTCAATAATTTCTTGATTTGAAAGAATATATCTTGCATAACATTGAGAATTAATATTATATTTATTATTATCACAATATGCTCTCAATCCTATTGATGACCATAAACCTTTTTCTTCTAAAACAATCTTCATTCCTTTAGGTTTTTTACATAAATTTTTGTTATAATAATTATCTAGATAATTCATGTGTTGAATCTATCTACTGAAGATTGTATCACATAATTTAGCTTATTTTCTGCCTAGATTCAAGTTTATATAATTTGCATTTAATGCATCATTAGCATATTTTTCATAGCTTAATAAATTATTAAAGGCGAACATTGCAATTGCATTTAGATGAGTTTTTTTCAAAAATAAGTATAGTTTGATTTTCTATCTAAATAATTATCAATATTAAAATTAATAAATTATTTTATATTTTAATATCTTATTTTATTTATAAATTTATCTATTCGATCAATTTATTCATATTCCATCATCTATCAAAATTTTTATCTGGATTTATCATTACACGTGCTTCATAATGCATGAAATCTCTAACTTCTTTTATTTGATCATCATTTAATTTTAATTTTTCAATAGTATCTGTTAAAAAATCATTAATATGAACTGAATTTTCTTGACCTTTTTTACGTAAAGGTTATTCTCCATTTGGTATCTATCCAGATTTTAGACTATTATTTGATTGAAATATGATTTCATCATGAGTGACAAGTATGTGTAACTTTTCATTATTATTTAAAATTAAATCAATTCATCTTTCAAGATTATCACCTTCAAATGTTGGCATTAGATTTTGATACCTAATTAAATTTTAATATTAATTAAATTCATTTAAATCCATTATTTTTAAATAGACTTACATGCTAATTTCTTCAAGAAATTGTTTTTGATATCCAATTACATCTGATCTTTCATGTCCATCTATATACATTTCTTTTTGATATCTATTATAAACAAATCCCATTTTTTCAACCATATATTTGCTATTCGAATACTTAAATGAAAGTTAATTATTATTTACTAAATATTTTTTTAAAAGTATAGTGATAAATATTTAATTTTTACCTTATTGTTACTTTTGTTTTAATTTCTAGTAATGGCAATATTTCTGATGATATATAATCATGAAAATTCTGAACTAATATATTATGTTTTTCTTTTCGTAAATATGATGAAACTTTAAGCTAAACATCTTCATTTTCAAGTAAACTTTTTTTTGAATATTTATCACGATTAATTTGTGGAATATTATTATATAATGCATATAATTTAACTTAAGTTTAAACACATTTAAAATCATTCTTCACGATTTAATAATTATGTGACAATTTTAGCAGATTCTAATTTATGATAACCAGATCTTTGTAATTAAAAAAAGTTTTGAACTACTTTAAATTGAACCCTTTGATTTGATATTATTTTTTTGTCAGTCTTAAGTTTATTTTCAATCTTTATAATATACTCATCCAATAATTAATTATTTGATTCATTATTTCTTTTTTTTTCATCATCATTTTCTTCTTCTCCTTCATCATTACTCCCTTTTTCTATTTCATTGTCATTCATTTCATCTCTTTTATCTCTTTCATCATTAATTTTCTTTTTACCATCAATTTATTCTTTGCTTAATATGAAAAATTTATCTAATATTTGACCATTTGCTTTGATAACTTCACATATAGACTTTTTCTTTCTTCTTTTAGTTTTAACAGAATTTCTATGATATGTAAGTAGATGATTATATGATTTTAAATTTTTCATATTATCAATTAGAATTTGAAATAAACTTTCATCTTTATCAAAATATTCATCTTTTTATTCGAATTTCATATCTAAATCCTCATCATCAGAAGAATTATATTCTTTATCATTATTTATATTTTTAAAAGACAAAAATTACAATTCTAAATATAAAAAAAAAGTTTTTTTTTAGTTTATTTATACCTTTTATTGTCTCACCCTAGCAGAAATTTTTGCTATTTTTCACAAATGTAAAATCTTTTTTTTTATTTTCAGCATTTTGATTACAAATTAGATTTACATACATTACATATTTTATATATGTTATACAAGTATAATTCCAATTGAAATTCCATAATTTAGGCTAAAATTATAAGGTCAAATCAGAATTAAATATAATAAAATTTTGTATTTTAAAAATTTATAACTTTTGATGCAATGATCTGATTTTAATTATCTTAATATATTTTAATAGAACTTCTCAAGATATATTAACTAATTTTAAAATTAATTTTCTAATATTTTTTTATTTATATTTAAAGATCATTAATTTTATTAAATGTCTTATAGTATTACTCACTATAGTAATATTTAATTAATTTGAATTTTTCATTTGATTTTATTTTACTTATATGAAGTAGATAAAAGAATTACTAACTAAAATATCACTCTTTTATACAATTTGTAGGATTAATTTTAAAATATGTTTTTAAGAAAATTATATTAATATGATTGCATCATGAAATCTAATTAACAGATCTGCTTAAAATCATAATAAAAAACTTTGATAGTACTATATATAAAGATCAATAAAAAGATTTTTTTTATTATATATAAAGCTTTATGTATATGTAAAAAAGTTAAGAAAATATATACAATTATTTATATTTATGATATATATTATTTTTAATATTGCTGCATATTTATCGATGATTATTCAAGAAATTTTAATTCACTACATAATAATACTATTCTAAACTAATTTATTCAGTTTTACAAAATATTCTACTAATATATCTTCTAAAATTCTATAATTTTAAAGTCAAAAAATTTATTATTTACAATAGTAAATTTCTCTCTAACTCTTTTGCAAAATCTGATATTATTTATCAGAATTATATTTTATATAGCTCAGACCGCTTAGTCATAATTAATTTCAAAATTATGGTCAAATTTTTAAATTTATATTAAACATATAAAATTATATGACTAATAATGACCAACAAAATTTTTTATATATAAATCACATGATATATCGATCGATATATTTATTTTTTATTTTTCTATTTCTTGAAAAATACTCTGTGAAATTATATAATAATGCTTATACTTTTTAACTTTATACTCAGTTTGTTTAGTATTTAATCCTTTTTTATATATATCTATATAATGATAAGATTTTCTAATATATGTACAAATTTGTATAATAAAAATAGAATTAAGTGCTTTAGAAAAAATTTGCTTAAGACCCGTTCATATATAATTGCAATATTTTCACGCATATTTTTTAGCAGCATCCTAATATATTTCAATGTAATTTAACTTCACAATAAAATTTGAAATAAAAATTATTTTGTGATTATGTACTTCAATTACTTCTTGTAATCTACATTTTTGATTTTTAAAATCAGATTGATTTTCTAAAATATGTCTCATATAACAATCAGTTTCCATTGAATCAGATTTCGACAATAATCTACTATGCCTTGCTTTCATAAATCACGTTTTTGAAGAATAATTTTTATTGTCTTAGATAATCCACGAAGAGAAAAATCATTATAACTATATGTTAAATCTATTCATTAAAAATAGTATTATGCATAATAGGTTATTTATCTCCAGGATTAACATTTATTGCTTTTACATTTAAAGCATTAATTGCAAAAATACTATGAGATAAGAAATTATTAAATACAAAAATTGCAATAGCATTTGAATGTGTTACTTCAAAAATAGGTATTACTTTTTCTTCAACCTTAATAATTAATATTAATTAAAACAAAGAATTTTTTTTAAAAAAATTAATAATTATATTTATATTTACTTGTTTAATTAATTATTTAATATTTTAATAACCATCTCTATATTTACCTATATAAATAATTTCATGAGCTTTATATAGAATATTTGATTCTTTATTTTATTCTACTTATAAGTATAAACATCTGATTATTTCATAAAGAAAATTACTAATATAAATTGATAATCCTTATCCTTTTTTCTTAAAGGTTGTTCATTAGTAGGAGTCTATCTAGATTTATGACTATTATTAGCATAAAAAATTGTTTCATTATATATAACAAATACATGTTCTTTTATATTATCTTTTAATAATAGTTTTACTTGAATTTCTAAATTATCACCTTCAAATTTTAACATAAATTTTTTATATCTAAATAAATATATAAATAATTTATTAATATATTTATAAATTAAATTATATAATTATAAAAAAAAACATTTTTACTTACTTAACTATTTGTGTGAGAAATTGTTATCGATATTCTATTATATCTGGTCTTTTATGACTATTATAATATACTCCTTTATAATATTACTTAAATACAAATCCCATTTTATTAAGCTATCACTTTGCAGTTGAATTTCTAAAAAAAAAATCATAATTGATTAATATTATTACATAATAATTAATTTTAAAAAATAATAATTACCCAATTTTTTTAGCATGCTCAATTCTAAGTTTTGGTAAATAACATTCGAAATATAATTTACAAAGTTAGCAATATAAAATTCAAATTTATTTTTATATAAATATAAAATAATTTTAGCTTGAATATCCTTATCATTTAAAAGACTTTTAACTTTAGGATGTTTTTCTTAAAATGATTCTAAAAGAATATTATCATCTTTTAAAATATTAGTTTACCCATAAATAGATTATGCAAGATAAACATTACAGCCTAATTTATGTATTACAGATAAACTTATATTTATCTTTGTTTTAGTAAATTTAAATAATCAAAGATATTATTATAGACTACAGTTAATTTCCATTTCAAACTATTTAAAAGTTTGTCTTTATTAATTTAATTTTTGATTTTCTTTATTAGTTTATTATCTGATAATAAATCTTTAATATTAAGGTTTTCATCATTAGACCAGTAAAGTTCTTGATCATTTTCATCTTCAAAAACTTAATCAAAAGAATTTTTATTTTCAGAAGTTGAATTAGCTTCAAGTGGTTTTTCAATTGATGTAATTTTAAAAAAATTAGAAATTTTCTTTTTATGTTTAGCAGCAGATTTTCTTTCTTCTGCTTTACATTTTTTTTGAGTTCAAGAAGAATTTTCTAAATAATATAAAAGTCACTTTGATGAGATAATACTTTTTACATTATGCATTAAGAGTTAAAGAGTTTTTTTCATATTATTATCCAACTCTTCTGTATACCAAAGTGCTGAATCCTCATCACTATCAGTACTTTCTGCTTCTGATAATGTTACAACTTCATGTATATTTTAATTATATTTTTTTAAATAAACTTATTATTTTGATAAAAGTAACATTAAAAATCGTAAAAAATTAAAAAAAAAATTTTTTTTTTTTAATAAAAAAAGAAATCTGATCCTCCTTTTTTTCTAAAAAAAATTTGTTTTAAAAAAGAAAAAAATTCAATTCTTTTAAAAAAATTTTGATCCTTTTCTTTAAGAATTTATTTCTTCTAAAATGAAAGAAAAAAAAATTCGTTTGTTCTCTCCTAAAAAAAATTTATTTGTTCTCTTCTAAAAAAAAATTCATTTGTTTCCTCCTAAAAAAAATTTGTTCGTTTCCTCCTGAAAAAAAATTCGTTCATTCCCTTCTGAAAAAAAAAATTCAGTCTTTTTCTTTTTAAATTAGTTAATTATATTAAAAAAAGAAATGATCTTAACGGCAAAACTAAGTGGTCTGAGCTGTAATACAGATCTTATCATATTATCAATTATATTATATTATAGATATAACTATAAAGATTTTTCACAATTAAATCATTCATATAATCTTTAAAAATAGTTATCTTAAGAAATGATCAAAATTACATAAATTATTTGATCATGAATTGTATGAATAAATTCAAGAACATTTACATCACTTATATATTCCTTTTGTTACTTTTTATATCTTTTACTATATATATATGAGTGATGATTATATTCTTCACAAACTTTATATTTATAATTCTATTCTTTAAGATATATTATTTTTAAAGTAATTCTACTTTAATAAAGTGTCTTTCAGTTTTTTTATAATTATTATTCTGATTGTTTAATAAAAAATTTAATATAAAATATTAAATCAAAAAATTTTCATATTTATATGAAAAGGAATTTTTTACTTTATCAATAAAAATATTATTATTAATATAGACTCTTTGTAATAAAAAAGGAGAAAACTACCAAAAAAAATTTTTTTGCTTTATAAGCTAAATATTATTTTTTTAACAAAATAAGTTCAGATTTAACATTAACTCAAAAAAAATTTTTTTAGTAGTTTTCTTACTTTCTATTGCAAAAAGCCTATATAAAAATAGCCTTCTTATTTTTATAATTTCAAATATATAAATTTTTAATAAATCTGCTAAAAACATAATTTTTTATTGGTAATTTTATAATAATTAAAATTTTCACAACTAAATTTTTTATATAAATTAGAATATTAATATAATATCTTATTATAAAAATAAATGTGATTGTATATTAGATTAGTCTTAAGAATTAATTCAGATAATATAATTATTTGAGGTATAATTGATGAAATTATTTTTGAAGTCATATATTTT
>CAJVPQ010003160.1:0-11797 GCA_910591825.1 Funneliformis caledonium
TGTATATAATTAATAATACAATTAATAAATTGGTTAACCTCTACATTCAAAATTGGCTAATACTTCATCATCGAGTAATACCTAGTTGTTAAATATGGGTAATTTAGCATTGACATAAATTATTATGATTACATCAATCGGACATGTCAAAATCAAACAATAAAACTAATGATTATTTAGCTACACATTAAATTTTTAACAATTGGTTATCAATTGGCATGTCGAAATCAAACAATAAAACTAACAATTATTTAGCTACACATTAAATTTTAACAATCGGTTATCTACATGTTAATAAATTAATATCAATCAACATGCCGAAATCAAACAATTAAAAAAAAATATCAGATAACAATAGGTTGACTATTATCATTCTGATTGATAACTATGGTATGCATGATTTAAGCCATTTTTATGCTTGCAATCAGGTACCCTGCTAGTGTTAAATAAAAAAAATCAGAGTCCATTTATGCTGCAATAGGGCAGCCTAAATAGATCCCGAATTAACATCATCTGATCTGTGATAGTTGAATCAATAAGAATTATACCAAATTTATAAGTACCCTTCTAAACATGTCTCAAGATTTAGCTATGGGTGAATAACATAACCAAATTGTGTTCATTAATACAATATATTATTCTTAACCTATAATCATTACAGAGGGAAGACTTATAAAGCGGTACTTAATGTAGTAGACTGCGTCTCAAAATTTAAAGCTTCAGTTTTGCTTAGGTTAAAGAGTACTCATGAAGTTGCTAAAGCATTTAGGAGAATATATGAGAGTCAAAATAATCCATTGATATGGCCAAAACTTCTATAATACGATAATGGAAGAGAATAGATGAGAAAAACTTTATGTCTAATACAAGAGTATAATGTAATTATTCGAGTAATTGGCCTATATAGCAATCATAAAACTGCAATTGTAAAGCGTTTCAATCAGATATTCTCTAAAATTCTATATAAGATCCAGTATGCTGTTGAGTCTATATTTTCTGATTTAAGACTAATAAGAACATGGGTTAGATATTTACCAAAAGCTATCGATTATCTGAATAACTATCCTACATGTCTTATTAGAGAACCAGGTTCTTTGAAATGGGGATTAGCGCCTTCAGTGGCTGTTTTATTGGAGAAGGTCAAGTCCAGACCTTCTATAAAATCTAAGCATCCTATTAGGAAAAATGAAGAAACCTTAAAGAAAGGTAATACAGTCTGCTATCTTCTTGCTAATGCGGAATGGAAAGGGGTATAGAGAATCAGAGGCATATAACTGATCCTATATGGTCATTAAGTCTTCATAAAGTCTGAAAAGTTATTCTCATAAAGAATGAACTAGTTTTATATTATCTTGATGGTGATGAATATACACTAAAGTGGGAATTTATGCTAGAAGAGCTCATGTTAATAGCTGATCCAGAAAGGGTTGATCATCCATCTCAAAGCATATTATCCGTATATATTACATATGCTTTTCCTTTCAATAACGATCTAGATCAAGCTATTGATTATGCTAAGAAGCGAGATGGTTAATGCCTAGGAAGGACTGGCGAGTAAATGATCATAATGTTCTTTAGTTCTGTGAAAATGATATGCATCAATGGGAGTATCCACTAAAATATATCATAAAAAAATTCAAATGGTGTTCTCTTTGTCACCACACTACCGGTGAATGCAAGTCTCGATATATTTTTAATGATTTGTTAGGAAAGAAATTCTCATCATATAGATCTAATTTTTTGGATGGGATGCATCTCGATGAGTATAATGAGAAATTGCATCTTGCATTTGAATTTCAGGAATCTTAGCACTATTAACACAATAGCTTATATCATTGGAAGAGTGAAAGTTTAGAAACTCAAAGAATGCGTGATTAGAAGAAGTAGAATATATGCAAAGAGCAAGGTATATGCCTTATTGAAATGCCTTATAGTGCAGACTTATATCCATTCATTAGACATACATTAATCAAGAAAGGATTTTTAGATGAAGTGAAGCTCAGTCCTTAAAAATTCACATGATTTTGAGCTAAAATTTCTCATTTTGATGTGCTTTGTATATCATACTATATAGAATTCTTTGTGTATAACATTGATGAGATCCTCAGAAAATCTTTGGAGTGAATAAAGGGCAATAAATATAATCCAAATTGACCTTTTTGCCTTCTAGTTACTGGAGGCTCACATAGTGAAAAAACTAATATGATTATCAATCTTATTCTAGGCAACAAATTCTAATGTATATTTAAAGGTAAGAAAGGAGGTAGATATATTAAAAATGATGATCTCATTTTAGTTAAAAAGCATACTGAACCTAAATGAAAACTAATAAAAAATGCTATCCACATTTTTGCAAATAGTTCTACGCCATATAGAGAGAATATTACATTTCAAACAATAAAGGTGAAAAAGATTTCAGATATAAGCAAATTCTTCCTGAAAAGAAGCACTATTATTGTTTTTGAAGATCTTTGTGCTGAATCAAAATAAGTACAAGAAAGAATAGTCTCTTACTTCATTAGTGAATGGCATCAAAACATATTCCTTATATACGTGACTCAGAAATATCAAGTCGTACTAAAGATAATTCGTGAAAATATCTCACATCTAATCATATTCTGAAGCAGTGGTAATCAGGATAATATCCATAGAATCGTGCGTTAATATATAGATGATCTAAAAAAAGTGTCTAAGATTATTGATAAGCATTTATAAGATAAAAATTTTGTAGTCTTTGATTTTACTAAGCTAATAGATGATCCATTAGCGATTAGACTGGGCTGAAATTCTCCTTTGAAGCTGGATGAGTAGAATTTTTTTAGATACTAAAGACGAAATGTATATTTTTTTCTGGTTTCTAAATTATGTTTAGATTCAGTACATCTCTTTGCCTATAATTTCCTTTTATGAGTACTAGAATATATTTCCAGTTCTATAGTTACATCACTATGCTTCATTTTAGAAAGGATTTGATCAACAAGAGCGATAATTTTCCTGTTCTTAGCAGAAATAATATCCTTCAGATTCTGGCATTTATTCTCTAACATGTCAATGGATTTTTTGGCAGACGCAATAGCTTTTTTCGTATATGAAATTATACTTTTGAAGAAAGCTACTGAATCTGATAATTGGATGACTTTTCTGCCACTCTTCTCCAAAGACCTGGTCATGGCTATCTCATAAGACTTATATTGCTCTTACAAGTCAAGAAGCTCTTCAATCTTTTTTTCTAATACCTGCTTTGATATACACAACTCCTCATTTTCTTTTCTTAACAAATTTTTATAGTCGCTGGTAATAGGCTTCATCCTTTGATGCTCTTTTTTCTTATATATTTTTCAACTGCCAGATTTAACATATCTTCCACTTTAGAGTGAATATTACTTGTCTGTTCTAGCAATAATGAGTATTTTTGAGATGTAAGGCATCGCCATATATCTATTTTTATAGATCAAGAAAGTTGGTTAAGTTGCTTCGAGTAATATACATGAAAAGATGATGTAAATATATTATTAGTCATTTGTATAGATAATAAAAATTCTGAGAATCTAACAATTCTGAGTATTCAGTAAATTTAGAGCATTCTACTATCTAAGACGAAATCAACTAGAATATAGTTATATACGTTAATATCGTAAGAGATCTACTAGAAAACTTTAATCAAAAATACACATAACACTTGACCAATGGTTAACAAGAAAAAATCATTTGGCAGGGGTGCCTCAGCGCTGAAGAAATTTTGCCAAATTAATACATGATCATGATTTTCATGATACAAATAACAAATTTTTTATTAATTGTCTTTTAATTTTATAACTCTGGCCTTAAGTTTAACATTTTCGGCCATAATTTTATTGTTCTCAGCCTTTATTTTATCATTCTCGAGCTCAAGCCTAACAATGCATATCCTACACAAAAAAAATACAGATGAATGTGTAAAAATAATCAGTCATCAGGGCATTTTATTGATATAGAAAAAGTAAAATACAACAATTGGATTATTTTTTTTCAAATTTTATAGATTTTCTTTTTTTCATTTTTGATGGTGATGATGATCTTGGTGAAGAAGATACTGTGGAGCTATTTTCTGTATTACTACTTGAACTAGTTGGAAATGCATAATATAGAAGAGATATATTGACGTGCAAGATATTCTATAGTTATAAGTATATGTTAATTTTAAGCAAGTGAAATATAAGAATTGCATTTCATATACCTGTATTGTCAATAAAGTTTCAACAAATTTAAACACTGGATTTCAATCTGTTAGCTGTATCAGAATTTTAACTGTACGTAAATTATAGAAACGGTGTATCTCGTTTATACTTCAAATGAGAATATTTAGATGCATCTCAGTTCTAATGATTTGGATCCCAATAATACTAAAATCATCTTTGTCCAGTTTGCATCTTTTGTGAGCCCAATACATTCCATCATTTATCTCTCTCCAAGTTTTTATCCTATAATTTTCCTTTTTTTGTTCATCACAAATGATACGAGAACTTTCACCATAAATTAATTTATATAACCTATTATTATAACTAGTGATGAATATAATATCTGATCATTTTCCAACTTCTCTTCGATCTTTGCTGGCTATACTTTAATGCTCAGCAGTAGAAATATACCAGATTTTCCAATTGGAAGATCTTTTAATGATGCTTGAATCATCAGAACTATTACATCAGTCATATATGTCCCTTCACTTTGTAACTCAACCAGCTTTAGACTGAAGGCGGGATTTTTCCAAATATCTCTCCTATAAAGAATAATGTTAAACATAATTTCAAACAGAAATTTTAAGAAATGATAAATATGATTGTTAAGACTCTTATTACTGAAATACTCACAAGATATTGAGTATTCTTAACGTAACTTTTACTAGTTTTTCGTTAGATTCTTTCTAACTTTTATCATGTAAAAGTCTATTATTTAGAACATCTGTAATACTATCTATGAAATTCAAAATGAAGGAATCACAATTATTTTTGATAAAGTCTAAAGCAGTTACTTTCATATACTCCGCTAGATCTTATGGAATCATAATATTAATATGATACTCTTTGCTGAAAGTGGACTATGGTAATATAATACACTATTTACTAAATTACTCACCATAAAAAAGTTATATGCATCTACTTTTAAAGTTCTTACCATTTCTGAATCTGCATAAATCACTTGACTAGCAAGTGGAACGCGTTATGATAAGTCTGAAGCACTTTTCTTCTTTAAATATTTATGGAAGAGGTAGGCATACAGAGCCTTGCTATTTTTAAGATTAGTTTTCAACACATGCAAGTTTGTCTCGATTTCATTTTTAGTAAGCGGTTCTTCCTGTTTTGATTATTTGATACTCTGAAGACTACTTATACCTTCGTATGCATCATCAAACTAGCATAGAAGTCTTATATTAGTATTAATGTAGTTAATCTTTTGATATTAGAATCATATGCGTATACCTATCAACATATTTCAAGTAAATCATCAACTATATGTAGTCTACATACAATTGACAATATACATAAATGCTGTATTTTTTTTCTTCATAAATTATAACTAAAATCCACCCTCGTATGTCTAAAGAATTAATATATACGATTAAACCTGTGTCCATATGGCTATGGGTACTCATTTAATCTGATTATAAAAATATCATTCTGCGCAATCATCATCTAAGATTATAAATCTGATAAATAATAGTAATAATCACTAACTTTCAAGGGAATATCAACGAGTTTCAGATATTTTTCTGAAGTCTGATCATAATTCCTTTTCATTACTATAATTGCCTAATGAATTATTTCTCTTAACTTATCTTTTGAATATCACGTATCATCTTTTATTAGTATAAAATAACAGAAAATATGATAATATGATCTGAAGGCGAATTAAGTAAAAAATTATAAATATTTTTATATAATGCGAAAGAAGACATAATGATGAAAAAAATATAATGTTAGAATTTCGCTGAAAAAAATAATAAGTGACAAATAACACAAATTCAATACACCTGCCTTTTTAAATCTCTGATGACTTTTTTATTTATGTTCTCTCTAACTCGCATTCATATTTGGGAAAGAGATAGGAGAAATATGCAAGGCACTTTACATCCGTGTTAGAGAATAAGAATATTCAAAATGTGTATTGAAGATCTCAACATTTATAAAGACGCTGGGGGTATGTATATACATACTTTTTTTTTCTTTATTTCACTTACCCGACTGCTCAGTAATAAAAGCCTAGTAATATTATATAAATATACTCTGGTTGAAATCTAGTAGGAATAGCCTCTAGCATCAGAGAAAACAAACTCATAAATAAATGCTATTTAGATAGATAGGGAAAAAATTTGAAAAATTTTGGGGACTTTGTCACATAAGCATAGTTTCACAGATGATTTGCGGAGTATCACTATTACATCATATATACTCTAACGAGGATCAAAAACGTGCTAATTTATGTTACACATGCTTACATACATTAGCTTGAGATGCTTCGCATGGTTGAATAATATATTATTTTATTAATATGATATTCAGGATCTTTCTTGAAAATACTTTATTAAAATTGTTATACAGTATATTAGAGGATCTAATCCTGCAGATCATGCATAATACCTTTGGCTAATTTCACTAAACGATCATCTATCATGTAATGTAAAAAATAAATTATATTAGTTAAACCAGTTAAACAATCGTGATTTTTGTTCCATCTTTCAATATTAATGTAATACCTTTTGGCTGATTAAGATGGTTTAAGTTATTTTGTTTTATATATTTAGATAAAATAAATATTTCGCTTGTATTACTTTGGTAATTTGATGATTAATAAGAAGTTGGTGAAATATTTTCTTGCCTGGCAGGTGAAATACAAGCTAGCTTGAAATTTGGAGCACTTGGCATAGTATTTTTTACTACAGTTGCTTTAGATTGTACATAATTTTTATAGCTAGCCGTAAAATTTTCATCATGATCATAAGATACTGATGCTAACTTATCCTTTTCTGAATGTGAGTTAGATTTGGAGAAAAGTTCTAGATGAAGGCAATTAATTTTAGCCTCTTCTTGTAATATGAATTGTTCATATTACCAGATATGAAATTCCCTTCTATCAATAGATTTGAGAATTTCTTCTCTTATTGCATATTTATTCGAAATAATATTTCCAGAAATACATCTCTTCAAGTGGTTATTACGATAATAATTAGCTCTACTAAAACCATTTTCAGGTATGAAAACTAAGGAGTCACATACACTACAATATATATAATTTGATGGAAGATCATGGACTTTATCATGTTCATATAAATTTCCATACATTATAATATATCTATTCTTAGAAAGAATTCTTGGGTTCTCTTCAAGTATTTTTCTAAATGGACCATAGATACGGGAGCATCACATTTCTGGTGTTTCGTGATCACGTCTTACTGTTAAAGGGCCTAATGCATCAACTAATCTTCTATATTTTTCAAAGTTTTTATCACTATAGCTTACTTGACATAGCTTGTAATAGGTTCTATTATCTAAATCCATATTAGTGTTTTAGTAAGATTTATTGATTTTATAGTGTTTTTAGCTGATTTCAGTGATTTATAACAGTTTGTAACAAGTATACTATAATAAATATCAGATTCATTTTTATTCAAGATCAGAGAGCTGTGCATATATTCACATGTGTATAGTTTTTTCCTAACATTATGGATCGGCTAAATCAGAACTGAGCCGATATAATGACTAAATTATTTTCAGATTAGCCAGATGCATCGCATGTCGTATACACAAGATTTGTATCACAGGTATCACCCTAGCTCTTAGCACTTCCCTAGCACTATTATGGTGCTGAGTTGTTTCTCAAAATCACGAGATGATCAGCTAATCAGAAGAATAATTTTTAACGTGTATATATCAAAATTTAGTAGTACAGTCACCCCTGTAATAAAGCAATCATATTATTTCACAACACTTATTGATATGAGCAGATATTGCATGTGCATTGAAAATGTATCAGATGTGTAAGGCAATTTAGCCAAAACAGAGTTTAGATCTAGTTTAACTGATACATGTTGTATAATGTCTGATATTTCGGCTAGATTGCATTGTATATCAGACTATCAGAAATTTTAATTTTATTAAATTTTTGTCGATCATTTTTAACTACTCAAAATTTTTTGGGTGCTGGCATATTCTAGAGGCATATGTTACATATGGTAACTATTCTCATTGTCCCACAATATTACCATTGACCACACTATTTGATGATTATTGATTGCCAATAGTGACATCATAAGATGGTGGTTGGATAGATGAAGTCGTAATGTTCATTCCAACATTCTCCCAGATTACCTGTATCACCATCTTCGTTACGAGGCATAGATGAAGCCTGAGATGAATTACGATATGGAGATTCCGAATGTGTACGACTTCTTCGATTGCTTTGTCTATAAAAAAATAATCATTAGTATGGAAATTATTAATTATGATAAACCCCTTGTACTTATCTTCTGGTTAGGTTAATTTCATAATGAATTAATAATGACCCATTATCTCTGAATTTCAGCTGAAAGGCAAGTTTGATTAACAAATTAACAAATTAACACAAACACAACCCACAAATCCCACCGCGTGAAAATATTTCTAAAATAGAACTGATAAATGATGCTTTCAAGCCTTTATTTTTTTATTCTTATACGATTAATGCGAAAAAAACAAATACAGCTAATTTAATCCTATTATTTTCCTTTTTTTACACCACTTCTAATTTCATTCAAAAATCACGTAATATTAATAAGCTTCATCATTGTATATATAATACAAATCCCAACTATTGCGAAATCTATAATCGAGTAGAGATCGTTAAAAACATGAAAGCAAGCGATCATATATATGTTCACAACGAAACGCATCACAAATTCCTCAACATTAGTAACATGCCTCACGTTACTGTTCGTATCCCACCAACATGCAATCATATTAACTTTCATGAAATCGAGATTGTGCCAAAAGAACACAACTCGAAGGCCCTTCTGCAACTGGATATTGGTTGGCCAGCAAGGTACCGAAATGGCATTTTCTTCGCAGGTGAAATGAACTATCCATGCTTCATTTGCAGGTAATTTCTTGTTATATATGAGCGCACATTCATAATGTTCTTTGAGCTCTTTTTTTATAGCTGAAGCTAAAAGTTCAAACGCAATAGTTGGATGATCAGATTGTGCGATGACTATGTCGACATATTTATTATTGATGTGCCCACTTGCACGATATTTTAGATGCCACTGTCCCGTTACTGTAAATCTACCAAGCCAGTTCGACATGATTCGGTAAAGCTTCGCATCATACACTGATTCTCTAGGAACTTCTCGATTATTTGCATTATTGACCAGCATACGTGCTAACTTAAAAGAGTTGCAGGACTTTATTGTTTCTTTATCAAATACACAGACAACTTGTTTCAAGGCCTTAAGGATATCTAAGGTACCTGTGAAAGGATTATAGGAGACTTTCGCTTGAGGCGAGGTCAGAAACAATTTTGGAATTATTTGTTGTAAAAAAAGCTAACGCACCAAAGGTGATGATAAATTGAAATATCCAGGAAGATTTTCATCAGGCATCAAACTCCTTCTGAAGCAAGAAAATTCATCAGATTACAATTGGTAAGCCGTACAGCCTCAAAAGCTGTCAAAAATTCAGACTGGAAGAGCTTCATAGCAGACTTAAAATGATCTTCTAAAAGGTCATCTTTCATTCTTTTAAAAGTTGAATATTCTAATACTTCTTCTGACAATGACATAATGCTGAAAATCTGCCATTTGTCGTAGTTCAGGTATACTCCCTATCTAGATTTTCCATTAGCCTTCTGTAGATCACACACTCACACAGGTAGATAAGACCAGTATGACTGTTGAGAAAAAAAAAATAGATCTTAGTATCATACAAATCAAAGTTTAGTATATCTTCGCTTACCCGTTTATTTGTATGTAGATATCTTGAACAATGTCATCATTAATAATTATATAATTCTCTTCTGCAAACTGTTTGTATATAGTCTGCACTTGTTTTAAGGTGAAGTTTGGGTTTATGAATGGCTCTTTAACATTAAAAGGTGATGTGTTCTTAACTGGCGCATCCAAATGCAAAATGCTGAATGGGTCAATAGCAATTATGGATTGGATGGCATAAATATCCTTGTTCATTCTAATACTGCGAAGAGTCTCTAGGCATGATAAGAGAACCTCATTATTCGCTCTATATAGTTTGTCAAATTCGTCGAAGAATAAAACTACTTTAGATGTTCAATTGCTATTAAAAAATGTGTTTAGGAAACAGCTGGCAGATTTAATTATAGGATTGCTTGGAGTGCCAAGATGTTGAACAGTATCACGTTGGAGAGCTGATCCAAGTGTACTCCAGAAAATGTCTTCACTTTCAGTAACCTTAATATCCTCAAATGACACACTGTCTGGGAAAACAAAAAAATGAGACAGTGGTTAGATTACGTATAATAATGATAGCAGATACCTGAAAAAATCATGCTTACTAGATGCGAATAAAGTTTTGTTTGTGCAAGTAGTTCATTATGTGTAGTACTCGTGTGGACTTTCCAGATGCTTTAGGCCCATGTAGAGCCACAAATTGACCTCGATGGATCTTCTCAAGAAGTAGACGACTCTCCTCTGTTGGATCCACGAAGTATACATCGTGAATTTGACTTGGTTGGATGGCATCATTTACTTCCCATCTCTTTTTTTTGGCGTAAAGATCGCTACTAATCAAATAAAATATTAGTGAGAATGGACACGACACAGAGCAAAGCTAGCTCTGTATACTCTTACACTCTTCCTCTGCCTTCTTTTTTCACTCTGATGACAAGTGAAAGCAAAAGTTAAAAAATGAAACGACAGCGAGAAAGGCATATATGTTTGTTATATTCAAATACAGTCATGGTACTTACCTTTTACGATAACGTGAATGTGTTTTTTTGAGTGGTTTGACGATAAGTAGCAGGAAAGGAAAGCACAAGATTAAGTATTTAGTATTATATGATTATATAATAAACAGGCAAATCATAGGAACGAGTAATAAATACTACGAAAATAACTGACTAGAAAGACGTTCATTGAATAACACGCGAGGCGTACAAATGTTAAACTATTTTATGATAGAACTTACTTTGACTATTCAAATTATTAATTAAAGTAGCAAATACCACCCTTTTTTCAAGCGAAAACTCACATTTCGTAAGCAAATCTTCAGTTAAATTAAGAAAAATGTAACCATTAATTTCTCCTTCATGAAATTTTTGAATTTCAGAGTCGTTTAATATCAAGTTCTTTTCTTGCAAGTAAGACTGCAAATAAATGATAAGTCAGTTCATATTAAATTTTTAAACGTCTTCAACAGAGGAATTAGAAGTAACACTTGTAGACATTTCGATTTTGAAAAAAAAAAATATAGTGGGACAAAAGTGCAGTTGGCGTTGTACTGTATAGTTTCAGAAAAAAGCAAAAAAAAATGAGGATTTGGGGTACTCATATTGAGCACCTTTATTAACATTGTTTGCCGGTGGGAATGGTATACTTGACGCACTTGACTCATTTGGTAGGGCTCTTGTTGGAATTCCAGAAAATGATGCTAAAGGGAAGGAATAACTGATTGAGCATATAATAATTCGACTAGTATAATATTGAATAAGGAATCCAAGATCTAAAATTAAAAAAATTTTTTTTGATTAGAGAAACCCGAAACTCTAAATAATTCAGTGACGCATGTGTTCTAACAAGTCCATGAAATATGCT
>CAJVPQ010003161.1:0-11795 GCA_910591825.1 Funneliformis caledonium
AAAAATTTTAATTTTTCATAAAAGTAAATCAGAAGGGAATTTATAGTAAATAAGCAGGCAAATTTGCCTGCGAACCTTTACAGTTTAAGGATAACTTCTCTATATCTTTCACGCAATTAGACTAGGAAGAAAGGATCAGTATTAATAACTGGATTATCTCAGGCATAAGGATTATTAGCAGGAACAGGTGCAAACCTTCTAGTCATCTTATTTCTCATAACATTGCTTCTTACTAGCATATTAAATCTGGTAACATTTAATGGATGTGCCATTTCATTTATATTTCTAAGCTTTTAGTAGTATATATTTGAAGGCTCTTGACTATCATAATCAGGTAACTATGTAAGTGCTGGGGAAATAGCATGCATAACATCTTGAATAGTAGCCATATTTCCTAGAGAATTATTTTGTAAATTCAAAATAATTTGCCTTAAATTTAATTTCTTAGTCTTTCATTTTTAATATCGATTATATAATCAGTCTCGATTATATTCTAGCAATCTTATATCATTTCTGTTTTGACGATAATATCTTTTAAATTCTAAACCTATTGAGTATATGTAGTGTATCTTCTTTTTCACTAACATTTTTTATAAACATTTTCACATATCATATCTCTAAGATTAATGATTTCATCATCTTCTTGTTTTCAGGCTTGTCTTTCATCCCTTCATGCTTGCTCTATCATCTATACCTTTCGAAAACATTCATTTCTAAAATTTGTCATATTATTTATAATCCTATTGATTTGCTCATTGGATGCATTAAGCAAACCTTGTAAGTTAGCATTATCCTAAGCATGTCTTTGCATATATCTTTGAACAGTTATTATTGAGATCTGTATACCATTTAATGCATTTCTTGTATCAAATGATATATTGTCATTGATATAATTTTCAATCCGGTCTAAAGCTGTACTAATATTTCTTAAGATATCTGGTAATGTCATATTTTCTTAAAGTTCTTCTTCAGAAGGTTTATTACTATTATTTTGAAAAAGTGATATCTTGAGAATTTAGTTTTTAAGCTTTTCTACTGTATCTTTTAACAAATGATTCGATTATCTTGAGCGATTAATGCCTCATCCTTTAGCTCTAAATGATCCTGACATTTTTTGAAATTATATAAGGTAGAGCAGTATTCTGCTTTTAATCTATCTAACTTATTTCAGGGACGATGATTTTCTGCGGTGATAAATAGCCAATTCTGTCTGTGAATAAAAGATAATTCTGCAAAATTTTACGATTTAGTCAGAATTACATAAAATCGGATAGCATTATGATTCACTAATCCTTAGCCAAAATAGTGTCAGCTGGCATTATTATATATTAATCCGTTAAGAAATCAGAAGAGTTTATTACTAATACTACAAATAATTATGATTTAGATTTATTGGAATCAAGTAATTCTTTACTTATAGATATGTTTACAGAAAGTCAAAATATTGAAAACGAAATTAATGAATACCTTACATTACCACAATTATCTTTTAAAACTGATCCTTATAAATGGTGGGCAGAGAATCAAGAGAGATTTCCAATTTTTATCTTATTTAGCCAAAAAGTATTTGTCAATATCTGCTACATCAACATCTAGTGAAAGATTATTTTCTCAAGCAGGTAATACAATGATAGCAAAGCGTACACAATTGAAGCCAAAATTTTTTGAAAAACTTTTATTTTTTAAAAAAAATCATAATGTTATAGGTAATCTTTGTCCACTAAAAATTTATAATGAAATTAATGAAATTTAAGTATTTCTTAATCATTTAAAATAAATAAAGATGTTAAATATTATATTAAATATTATATTTATATTTTATATTATGCGTATTATATAAGTTATCCATGGAAAATTTATATTATCCTTAATATCCGTAATATCCATATATATCCATGAATAACACGGTTATGGATTTTCCATCTAACTTTTTTTAAATTATCCATATCCGTGCTTAATTTTTATATGGATAACGGATATTAAATTTATATTGTGGATATGTATTCACGGATAACATAGATACACGGATCTAAATGTGTGCTTATAATGAGGAATTTATATGATGTGATTGTACAGGGGGTGACTATAGAGAGGGATGACTGTACTAACCCAATTTGAAATAGTCTTCAAGAGTGATATTTTATAGTGATGTTAAGTTGCTCAAACGGTCAGTTTATGCTCCAAACTAGTAGAAACAGGTCTCGAACTACCTGAGATTCGGTTTAAACAAACTAGTTAAAACCTGATTTAAAACCTGGTTTAGACTATTATTTTTCTAATTTAGAAATATTACTACGTGTCAATACATTTTATATAATTATATAATTGATAATATTGCAATTATGTTATGCGAAGAATAAGAAAAGATGCGCGATAAAAAGTTAGTTACGAAACTATTAAATGCGAGTTTATTTAAGCTTGGTCATAAACTGGTTTATAATTGATTGATCGACAAGGAACTAGCCGGTTTGAAACTAAGCATGCATAAACCGTTTTAAACCGGTTTGGAATAAACCACTTAACATCCGCAATATTTTATAACATTTCAAATTATCTAAAGTTTCTTTTTATGTTATATAATAATTGAATTAATTATTCCAAATTTATAATTTGGCTTGAATGACATTCAGAAACTGTTTTAAAGATAAAACTTTCATAAATTATATGAGGATCGGTTAAGCGCAATTTTTATTATTATAGATTAATGCTTTGACAATCAATATTATTTATTTTGCAAGTAAAAGACTTTGCTAAACAACATAAATATTTTCCTCCTGTCAACTTTAAATTAATAATAGTTTCCTAATTACTAAACAATCAACTCATTGTAAAATACATTAAAATCGAGTCACGGGACATTAGAAAATCATATGATTCGTAACGTGAGTTTAATACAAGTTTAATGTTATAATGATACGTGCTTATGTTTTTTAATACATCCCATTGAGAATTTTATTAGAACCTATCATATACTTAGTTACATAAATCGATTGTTTGCAAATTCAACTACTTAAGTAAAAAATAAAATTTAAGTTTCTCATGTATCCATCAAATTCTGCAGAAAATCATTTCGATTTTACTAGTTTTTATAAGTATATGCAATTTACTAACACGTAATTGGATCTTTTATTTTCGAACCGTATTTAAACAAGTCAAATTTTCTTGTTTAGAAAAGAATTCGCATTCTCGGTTTCACATTTCTTACCACACTTACATCTTTGTAACAGAAACCACACAATTCTTTATTATGTTTTGCTTTTTCATATAATTCCATAATCCATAATCGCTTCCCTTAATTTGATTTATATTTACAATAAAGGTTTTAGATAAACGCTTCGAATTTTGATTCACGTTAAATTTATCTTTATTATTATAGACACTTATTTATCACCGAAATTTTAATTGATAGATTATTGTCGTTGTTTGAAGCTATTTTCTTGCGAATGATATTAGAATATAAATTCGATTGCAATGACAAAGACGATGGATATTTAGACAGAGGTATTTGTTATTAGTACTTTAATACGAGGATTCATTTCGTTGACTGGCCTTTCTCATTATCAATAATTTGAAGTTAATCGGTATGTTATTATTCAGCAATTAAACGCTATTCAAATTCGTAACTTATAAAAGTGAAATCAATTAAAATATTTTCAAGAGAATGATAAAAAATTATCATCATTATATTTAATTTGCTATTACTATCTACTAATGTAATTTAAACTAAGAAAAAATAAATTTATAAAATCATATAAAATAAATAAAGCTGTGTGATTCATTTGGTTTATTAACAATTAGCGGTAAATCTTAGATACTTTAATAACAAATAGTTTTAAGTTTCATTAGACCTAATAGTTAACACGGAAACAAGGCTATTTTCAATTTAAGAAGTGGAAAGCTACAAATAACTTATGATAAAATATTAAGAAATAAAGTCACCTTTAGATCCAGAAATAAACAAAATTAAGGGGAAAAAGTCAACTTACCAATAATAAAGATCAATACACGCAAAGAGATATCAAACAGGGATGAATCCGTATATTCCAATTTACATACTTCTTAAGATCATAATGACGTATCAAGTGAAATGAACAAACAAGGAATGTATTAAATACTTTGGCTTTCAGGAGCGTTACACATAAAAAAGCATTAAGTGCAACTTTTTGAAGCGTTTATGCCTTAAACGTAACAATTTTCAGAAGAGGATTATGTGGTTTCCGTTTACAAAGATGTAAACTACAGAGATTTAAATGAGAAAATCAGAGAAATTTAGAATCGCTAAATTTTCATTAGATGTGTGGAAAAATTAAGAAATTTATGTTGTGTGAGAAAATTATGTTTAATACTTAGATTTATTGATCTCGTAAAGAGTATGAGATTCTTCTATTCAATCTAGGATTGAATTAAAAGGCTACGTAAGTAAATAAGATCAATGTGTATAATGTAGTTATCAAAAATCTTTTGAGAAAAATGCACTGAACAGTAGAATTTGAAAACAATCACGAGTCCAAGTTCGTCTTAATTTATAACAAGTGTAGAAGAAATGAACCACCAGTTTTGGTTTTTACCAAGTATTTAAAAATGAATAAATAGTCTTTCACATGTTGTTCATATGCCCATATACGCTCCCATGAAATAAATGACCGGAAACCTTAAATCGTAATAAACTAGTATCATAAGAAATTTTTTTTTTGGATGAAATAAACTATTCACCATATATTTTGAAAATATTGTAAAACTTAAGTCTTTATCATTTAAAAAATTTGAAATTTGTCAAAATCTTTGGTTATAATAAAGTTCAATTATTTAGTCATTAAAGTTATGTTATTTTATTAATTAAAAAATTTCATTTCGGTTGTTAGTGGTTACCGATATTTAGATAAATATTCACAAGAAAATCACTTTATTATAGTTGAATCTAAAATTTTCAAATAAAGTTTGTAGTGTGAAATTAACAATATCACAAGATTTTCAAAATATTATGATGCATTATAGCAATAAGTTAGTTTAATAAAACAAATTTTTTCTTATTACATCTATAAATCATCACGATTTTCTGGTTTTCGGTCATTTATTTCATGAAGTATACAAATAGAAATTCCTAATATTGATGAAAATTATTATTTTTTTTTATTTATTTGTTAATTAGAAAGATAACAAAGAAAAAAATTAAGAATATATTTTATCTAAAATATTAAAAAAAAAAAAAAAAAAAAAAAATGTATAGCGCGCGCGTTAGGTTAAAATGTAATTCCTAGGCTAGTTGAAGCAGTTATATTCTATATAGTTAATTTTCTGTTATAAGCTAAAAATAGTTTATATAAATTTGAGAATGTTTTTGAAACCGACTGCATACGCCGATCATTTACAAAATGAATAATTTAATTCAGTGTAACCGACTCATCTATGTTGAGTTACAGAAAATCACCCTTTATACAGTATTTCCGTCTTAAATCAAATATCAAATAAGGTTATGCGGCGTTTAAGTAAACTAATTATAAAGAATACAAATTTCTTAAATTGTAATTCTAGAATCGTTTTCTAGAAATTTATTAAAAAAAAATATTATGCTTAAAGAAAGAAAATGTTCATATTGCGATGAAGAACTTATTGAAAAACGATGTAAAGAATGTGATTCTCCATATCGAATAAGCGAAGGATGGACCAGTGGAAATGTTTGTATTGACACATTTATCAAAGATACTATGTATAAAGCAAGGAATGGCGGAAGATGGCTTGAGTGGATATCATTTGATAGAATTATTGACATAGAATTATATGAAGATGGCTTTGATAAAGTTTATTTGGCCGTATGGTTGGATGGTAGAGATAATTATCTTGAGAAGAATGGAAGTTTGAGAAATGAACTACAACCTGTAAAGGTTTTCTTGAAACAATTTAATTTATTAACTGATTGTTTAAATGAGGTATAGCTTTCTATTTGATTTCTAATTTAGGTCATTCAAATTTATAGTTTAGCGAATTACATCATTTTAACTGTTTGCTGCGGGTTTGAGTACTTCCTTATAGAAAAATCAGTACTCTTTACTCTTTATTAATATATGAAAATTTTATTTAATATTAATAAAAATTGTATCTTTAAATAATAGATTAAAAACCATTGGGAATTCTTTAACACAGATGTTGCTGTTTCATCTAAGTTTTATGGAATGACTAAACATCCGAAAACTCAAGAATTTATAATGGTCACTCACTATGGAAATCAAAGACCTTTGCGTACATTACTTGAGAATGAATGTAAAAGGTGGGAACAAAAAATTGAAATATTACGTGATACTTCTAAAAAATTCAGGAACTTGCACGAGTTAGGTTATAGTCATAATAATTTCCATTGTGGAAGTATAATGATAGATGATGACTCAAATATTTATATTACGAATTTTAAACTAACACAACCAACTAAACAACGAATCGCGCCAAATAATAATGATTTAAAGGTTCTGTCGTATATTGCCCCTGAAATTAACAGGGGAGAATCATATTCTTTAGCTTCGGATATCTATAGCTTTGGTATCGTTATGATTGAATTATCGATTGGACCAAGTTCATTTGATAACAAGGGAAGGCCAGAATTTGGAAAAGGAACTCCCGAAATTTATAAGGATTTTGTTAATAAATGTATAAATGATAATCCGAACCAAAGGCCCACGGCATCTGGATTATACAAGCAATTAAAATTTTGGTATAAATGTATTATTGGAGATTGTGCCGAATCTGATAAATATGGAGAAATAATAAGATTAACATTTTATAACGCAGGTAAAAAATCAAGAAAATAATAATGAATAAGAAATTTTGTATTCTATTAAGTTGACTTTCGTTTTTAGATAATGAAAAGAATAACGGATATACTGAAGGTAAATAATTATGTCTTTATCTTTAATTTAATTTATTATTCTTTAATGAATTTTTTATTTGTATTTATAGATCCTGAAATATCAATACTTGGTAACGACTTTTTACTCTTGTTTTTAAATTTCTAAATTAATTTAAATTAATATTTAATTTCTTATAATAAGTAAGTGTATATCAAAAGTTTTTAACAAAATACTTCATATAGTCATATTAATATAAATATATAAAACATTTTTTAGATATTTTTTTTTTTGTAAATAATTTAATAGAATTAACCGTACCAGACATGGGTATTTTATTTACAAAGCATTCTCAAATCGTAATAACATTTTATTTAAATTTCATTAATAAATGCATTTTTAACTTTTTTTTTTTTTTTTTGCAGACATCAAATCATCGTCAGAGAAAAAGTTAGAAAATTCTATTAATAACAAGGAAATTATTTTATATAATTATGAAAATTTTAATGATGTGAAAAAAATTGGTTCTGGAGCAGCTGCTTCGGTTTATTATGCAGTTTATTATGCAAATTGGAAAAGTACAGTATTTGCAATTAAAAAATTTCACGAATTATCAAACATGAAAGAAATTATTAATGAGGTAATGTTAAAATTTTTTATCATTAATTTTTCTCAGTTTTTAAATTTTTATTTATAATTTATTTATTTAGATTGATATAATGAAAAATGTCCGTCATCCTAATATTATTAGACTTTGCGGAGTTACAAAAACCGAAGGTAATATTTAATTTAAATTAATGATTTGTTTATTCTTTTTGTTGTATAAAAATTATGTAACGAACTATCGTTTCTATCTTTTTTTTTAGATTCATTTGCTAAGGAAACAATTTATTCACTTGTTCTTGAATATGCAGAAAGTGGGACATTGAGTACATATTTGAAGAAAAATTCTAACACCTTTAAATGGAAGGATCAATTAAAATTTGCCAAGGAAATTGCCGGTGCAATTTCGTACTTGCACGAGAATGGAATTATACACCGGGATCTTGTAAGTTTAATTAGCAAATAATTATTATTTGATATAATTAACATAATTATATATTTTATATTTTATATTTTAGCATTCTAACAATATATTAGTGCATCAACATACAATTAAACTGGCAGATTTTGGAATTTCACGTAGATTACAAAAATCAGTCTATTATACTAAACATTTGGCTGGTGTGGTACCTTATATGGATCCTAACTTTTTTAATAATAACTATAAATTAACAAAAGAGTGTGACATATATAGTCTGGGTGTATTATTCTGGGAATTAACAAGTCGTTCACCCCCTTTCGATTCTGAAAATAATTTTACCATAGAAATAGAAATTTTTTGCGGTAAAAGAGAGGAACCTATTCCACATACAAATTATAAATTTGTTAAACTTTATCAAGGTAAGTATAATAATTAATGTTAAGCTTTGATTTATTAAATCAAATATTCATATAAAATATCCTTTATTTATTTATTTGAATAGAATGTTGGAAACTTGAACAATATAAAAGACCTAATATTCAAAAAGTTCTTTCAGAACTTAATCAAATTGCTACAGAAAATAATAATGCATTTTCTATTACAGATAGCGACGACGAAAATGGATTTCATAAAGAAACGAATCAAAACGACAATGTTCAATTTGTCTTGAAAAATGAATCAGAAAATCCAAATGGTAAATGTGTGCGTTGTCAAAAAATTTATAAAATAATACTTTATTTTTTAACGATATATTTTTGACAACAGATAAGAGACAAAACATTACTGATGAAAGATTGCATGAAGAATTAATAAAAGACACAAATGAAGGACTTGACTTGGAAAATTTTTTATAACTTCCATTTGATATTTAGTAAATCTGATGATTCATAACGTGATTTCAATAGCAAACTCCAAATACTATAATCGTATTAAAAATTTAGTTTTTTTTTATAAATTAAGTAGTTTTCCGGTTTGTAAGTGTGTGACGAAATTGTAATTGAATATAAAAAACAAAGTCTTTATAACACCCCATATTTTGTAACTGAAATTAATTTTCTGAATTTAAAATTTCTGATACGGAAATTTCTAGAAAAGTTATTGAAGCTAGTGTTACGATTACGATAAATGCATATTCCGGCCGAAATCTTCATAATTTCGCTCGAAGATCGCTCTTGATAATTGCAGTTAGTCCCTTTGACGATCATTTGCCAGTTTGTCACGGTGCCAGTTTGTCAAGATGCCAGTTTGTCAAGGTGCCAGTTTGTCAAGACGCCAGTTTGGCTTAATTAAAGATCTTTTATAAATACGAGCCGGAAATACTAAAACAGCTCAATATTCCATGCTCGTCTTTGGCATATTTCTTTGAAAACATTCCCTTCACTATCTTTACACCTTCATGATATTTTTAATTTTCGCCTTTTTAATATTATAATTTCGCATTTTGTAACACCTTTTTATTATTTTATTTTTAATTCCCGATTTTATTAGTAATTTTTATATAATTTTATGTAACAGTTTCGTAATTGCGCAGTTTTAATTAGAATTTAGTATTTGGCATTTATAGAGTTTAAATATTGATATAGCGAAAGTGTAGAGCGCCGACGTTGAGGTAACACTGATCAATTTGATATAATTAAATAAATTCCTGTCACAATTACTTCATTTTTATTTAATAATTACTTAATTAATACCTTCTGCTTATATTACAAATTGTTTATAAATACATAAATGAAAGAACTGAATATAACACTAGTATATAAATTTGAAGTTATTATCCACATCACTCAGCTGTATCATCTTTTAAATTTTAATCAAAATAAAAGCTTATAATACAGTATTAAAACTTTATTGCTTATAATCTTGTCATTCTTGGTTTATTGATTTTATATATTTCTATTGTATCTTTACTTTTTACTTCCAACTGATTATTTCTAAAAAAGTACATTGTTACGATTTATATAATATTTTTTTATTAATTCGTTTCAGATCGTTCAGATTTTTAATCGCAAAATCCATTAAACAAGTTTGTCCATCCAATAAATTGTTTAATAATGGCATACAGAAAATTTATTAACAACGTTTTTTATTAAATCTAGTCAGGTTTTTGAGGATTCTGACAATGAATCAAATGATTTTGAAGAACAACAATTAGAAGCTGAAGAAGATAAAATAATTCTTCTTGGATTAAGTTCTTTATTAGATTCTCGTCATTTAGAACTATAGTATTGCTAAATTTCAAGAGTAATAGTATTAATTTTTCTAAATATGATGTTACATTTAAAAAATTATGAGAATTGATCCTCAAAGTTTTCAAAATCTAACAATCAAAATTGAAATACATTCAATTTTCATTCAATTAATAACAAATAACAAGCTACAATTAACTATTTTTTTTAAAAGAGAATAGGTTCAAAGAATAACATTTTATTATATGCTCTCATTTTGGTAAAGCTATGAAGTTATTTTTTTATTAAAAAAATTAATTAATTATATGGTAACAGGAGAATTAAGAAAGAAAATTCATTTAGGATTTAAAATATAACAATATTATTGGTACTATGATGGTACCCATATAATATTAGGAACTGTTCTATTAAAACAACCTAAAATTGTAAAAAAAATAATCAATTCAATATTAAGGTATTGATTATTATAACATTTTTATTTATTATAAAATATGATAACCAGGATCAGTTTATAATGTAAAAGTTTATCAAAATTCTTTTTTTATTAAAATATTTCTATACTTATAAAAGTATGTAATTATTTACTTAAAGACTTAGCATTTTTATATCTAATTTCTTATTAAATCTTTTAATAATCCTGAAAAATAATTTATAAATACAATTATATTACCTATTCTTTATTTTATAATAATAATAGAAATACTTTTAATAGACTTAAAAATAAATTTAATTGTTTAAAAATAAATTATAAAAAATATTAATTGTAATTAATTTAATTGAATATTATATAATTTACATAACTTTTGAAAATAAATATAATTATTGGAAATTAGATAATAATAATAATAATTACTTGTTAAAATAGTTTAAATTAGCTAGAAATCAATTAGCCAATTTTAGGCTGATTTTAATATTACTTATGACTGAATTGCCATATTTTTTAATTATTTTCTGAATGTTTAAATTACTGCCAATCAACTTCAATTGAACATAGCTATTTAGCATCAATTTAAAACTTAAATTCAATCATTAATTAATCTAAAATACCACTAATCAATACCAATTAGACAAGCAATTCAGCATTAATTTAAAACTCAAATAACTATAAATTAATCTAAAATTGGCCTAAATTCAGCATTAATTCAGTCAAATAAGTATATAAAGTGATATATTTTATTTATTAAATTTATTAAATATTAAAATTTTATTAAATAAAAATCTATATAAATTCACAAAAACATAATAAAAATATTATTAAAATCTAATTATTAATTTTTTTATGAAAAAATATAAATAAAAAAAGAAAAAACCATGTAAAATAATAATATAATAATAAAATATAATTTATTTTCCTTTTAAAATCCTTTAAATCATTCTAAATATTCATTATCATAATATCACTATTTTTGAAAAAAAAAAATAATAAAAATATAATCTATTTTACTTATAAAAGTTCTTCAAAGATCATCTAAAAATATAAAAAAAAATCTATACTTTATTATTAAATCATTTTTTTCTATTATAGATATAGATGAGAGATGAAACCCTTAATAACAGTTGAAACTTAGACGAAACTATATTAAAATCATAATAAGGAATACGATGAAATCCATTCGATATAACGAAAGCTAAAACTGTTGAAACTATATTAAAAACATAGAAAAGGGTATGACAAAATTATTTTAAGAAGGTTTCAGCAAGCATCTATAATTATAAAAATAAAAAAATCAGATTAAATTAAATAATTTT
>CAJVPQ010003162.1:0-11795 GCA_910591825.1 Funneliformis caledonium
AATTAGTAAAATAAAATTTTCTATATACAGATAAAAACTCGCATTATGTATATAAATTTTATAAATAGTAAAAAATCTGGTAAATTACTGTAGGCCTCTGTACAATATAATAATGAAAGAGAATAGATAGGAAAGACTTCTCATTTAATGCAAGAGCATAATATAAAAATTTGAGTAATTAACTATATAGCCATCATAACACTGCAATTATAGAGTGTTTCAATTAGACACTCTCAAAAATTCTATATAAGATCTAATACGCTATTGAATCTATATTTTCTGATTTAAGATTAATAAAAATATGGGTTAGGTATTTGTCAAAAATTATTGATTATCTGAATAATTATCCCACATGTCTTATTAGAGAACTAGATTTTTTAAATAGAAATTAGCGTTTTCAATAGCTATTTTATTAGAAAAAATTAAGTTCAGACTATCTATAAAATCTAAACGTCCTATCAGAAAGAATGAAAAAAATCTTAAAGAAAGGTGATACTATTTGCTATCTTCTTACTAATATAAAATAAGAAGGTGATATAGAAAATTAAAAGTATATAACATATCCATACTGGAGTCTAAGTATTCACAAAATTTAAAAAATTGTAATTTCTAAAAATAAGCCTATTTTATATTATCTTAGGAGTAATAACTATAAATTTGCTTCAATACGTGAATTTATATAAGAAGAATTCTTATTAATAACTATTTTAGAAAAAGTTAGGTACCCACCTCAAAGTATATTATTTATACATATTGCATATGCTTCTCTTATCAATAATGAGTTAGATCAAGCTTACCAATATGCTAGAAAGTGAGGTAGTCAATTTTTAGATGAATAAATGATTATAATATATATCTTTAGTCTTGTAAAAATAGTGCACATTAATAGAAATATCTGTTAAAATACATTATGAAAAAATTCAAATAGTGTCTCTTATATTATCATTCAAGCAGTAAATGCTATTTTTAAGGATCTGCTAGATAAGAAATTTTCATCATGTAAGCTAAAATTTTAGATGGAATGCATCTTAATAGATATAATGAGAAATTACATCTGATATTTGAATATCAGGATTCTTAACATTATTATCATAATAGTTTGCACATGGTATAATAAAGATATATTGATAATGATAATATTCTAAAAATCAGAATTGCGTTAGATAATAGTTCTGACTAAAAGAATATTTATAGTTAGTGTGAATAATAAACTCATAAAATCAGTAAAGTTTCATAAAATTTGCTAAGTCATAATCTTTTACTAGACATATTAGAATCTTAGCTGAATTTAAATAATAGTAATGATATATCTCATTCTTGCTTCTTATGATAATATTTAAATATATCTATCACCCTATAAAATTCTGTATTATTAAAAAAAATCTTATAAAATATGAATCATGAAAAATATAAGGAAATTATTTTACCAGCAACTTAGATTTCAACGATCTCAAATTGCTCTTTTTTCAGTTTACATCCTTTTTGAGTCCAATATAGTCTATTATTACTCTCTCATTATAATTTTACTATATCATCTAACTTTTTTTATTTAATACAGAATAATCATAAGCATTCAACAAACATGAGTTCATAAATTTTTTCATTATATTTAAATTCAAATATTATGTTTAATCGTCTTCTCATTTGACTATCATCTTTTCTATCTACACTGATAAGACTTTATCATTTTGATGTACTAATGAATATATTCTTTTCAAAAGGAAGATTTTTCAAAATAGACTAGATTAATGGTATTATCACATTTGTCACATAAGTGCCTTCATTAAGTGAATCTTCAAAATCTGACCTAAATACTGGAATGTTTTAGATATCATTCTTATTATCAATGAACAATTATAAAAGTGATACATATAATAAACTTCTTTTTTCATAATTCTCACTTACAACGTATTAAGAATATTAATCACAATTCTAACAAGTATTTCTTCCAATTCTTTTTAAAAACTATTATACTTTAGCTTTTCAGGTAAACTTTTCATTCAATGTTCATTGAAATTCACTATAAATTTCTTACACATTTCTCAGATTATTGCTAAATTTAAAGGTATTATTCAATGTGATAGTTTCTAATTTAAAGCTGAATTAGAAACTTGATTGTATAATTTTTAAATTAAAAGTACTTACTAAGAAAATATTTGTATTTTTAGTAGAAGGTTTTGAATTAAATCTGAATTATCACTAATAACTCTATTAGTGAGTGGATCTCTTCACAAAAGGTTAAAAGTAATAATTGATCTATTCAAATATTAATTCATTAGAAAGTAAAGATTATTTTCTCTATAATAAAATAACTAGTTAATAAAGAATTTATTCCTAATAATATTATCTGTAAATGCTTACCGAAAGTTTCAATCTCATATTATTTAAGTTTATAGTTTCTCTTTATTTGCTTTCATAACTCTGATATCTCATAAGTTACAGATGCTTTCAAAGGATATATCAAACTATGATAATAATAGATTGAGTTATTATTTTATAAATAAAATCACCTTTCAAAATTAACGCGTATATTATCAGCTATTATAGGAAATATTATTATCTTCATAGGACTTTTATGTTAATAATAACTTTTGCATAGTACAATAATAACTACATATAGATGAAGTATAATGCTACAGTATATTCATTCTTTATGAGAGAAATAGTTATCCTTTAATTGCAGGCTATTAGAATATCTAAACTATTATGCTTACTATTTAAAAAGTACTAAGCTACAACAAATCATTATTCTATCTAATGAATATTTTTTTAGATTCATTTCATAAAAACTTACTTAAAGAGGTATTTCAAGGAATTTTTGTTGATATTCTGAACTTTGGGTATAAAGATTTATTACTGATGAAATTACTTGATAAACTATTCCTCTCAACTCTTCTTTTAGAATCTATGGATCCTTCTCTATTTCTTGATATATAACTGAGGTGACAGTAATGTATTCTTATTTAGCAGTTACTAAAAAAATTGTAAATTTTTAAATATAGTTCAGAAGATATAATTAATATAAAATAAGTGACTCAAACTAAAAATTTTATATACTTGCCTCTTTAAATGATTCTATTTCATGTCTTTCTAAATTTGCATTTATATTAGAAAGAAAAAAAGAAGAATTGCAAAGTAGTTTACGCTAAATTTTTGTATTTGAGAATAAGAGCATATAGAAATGTATATTAAAGATCTTAACATTTACAAAGTATTGGGAAAAATGCATATATAAACTTTTTTAACTCGTTTGATTGCTTAATAGTTAATACTAAGATCTAATAATATTATATAAATATATTCTGTTTGAAATTAGTAATGTTAGAAAGCCTGTCCCTCTGAAACAAATATTTATATTAGTAAATACTATTCTGCTAAATCTTATTCTACTAAATGTTATGAGAAAAAAATTCAAAATATTTTTGGTAATCAATTTATGTATAAAATTTAATTTGTTATATAAATAATTACATAGAATTATAGATGATTTGTGAAGTATCACTTATTACATCATATGCACTCTAATGAGGATTGAAAATATGCTAATTTATGTTATATATACAGTTGACTCTAGATATAACAAACCTGCTTATACCGAAATCTTATTATACTGAACCATGTGTTACAGAACTGAATTTTTTATAATTGATCAGGCTGGATATAACGAATTCATATAATAAAATGTTATAAATGTTATATATCGCATTTAATAAATCGAATTATCACGTAATTTAAAATTTAGCATATGAGATTGTATAATTGAAAATGTTACACTATAAATTATTTGCCAACGTGATAATCTTTTTATATAAAACACTGTTTTAAAAACTAATGCTAGTCTTGCACAGCAATATTAACTTTTAATATAATAAATTGATAAATTTTATTATTACGAAGTGATCACACGTCTATATTTTTAATGGTCAATTTTATATACCGAACAGTTCGGTATAAAACATGATTATTATATAGTGAACTCACTTTATACTGAACCAAATCTTCTGAAACGGTGGGTTTGTTATATTCAGAGTCAACTGTACATTGTGATTGAATATATTCAGGATTTTAGTCAAGGATTAATCTGAAAAATTTGACTTACTAATTTAGAATTATTGATAAATCTATAGTAATCAGATTATATAGCTGGATAAGAGCATAGATTTTAAAATTATTTGTTAGCAAGTCATATGTAATATACTGAACTCACCTTTTATTCATATATTTTTTATATTTTAGAATTCTAATAAAATTTTTCAAGTTTGATTTTTTATTAATATGATAATATTCAGGATTTTTTATCTATTTTAACATATTAGTCCATTCTATCTCCCATATTGAACCTCTAATAATTATATAGTCTTGCTGATAAAAAAATTTTAAAGCAAGTATGAATACTATATTTATTAATCTTAAATGTAATTGAACTTCTTTTTTTGATATTATCTTAATATCATTTAATCTAAAATCCTTAATATTCACGAGAAGGATTCTCCTTAAAAACTTTATATTGTTATAAGTATCATTATTTCTTACTATTTTCTAAATTTATTTTGCCAAAGATTTAGGTCTCTTTTATAATTCTTATAAGCTCACTAGATAACTTACATAGAAATTCTCAAACTAATATGATACAAATCATCTAAAAATCAAACAGTCTGAATTTTTTTATTAATTATAAACATATTATGTGATCTTTATCCAATTAAAAAAGTAGTGATTAAAATTACACATGATTTGATACAGTGCAAAACTTTTATAATACAGTAACGTTATAAGTATCTAACCCCTTATAATTCTTAAAGTTAATAATAATACCCATTAAAATTTTTCAAAATTCAAGTATAATACTAATATTGATCATATGTAAAGTTATAAGCTTATATAACATATAAATCAAAAATTAGATGATCGATGAATTTTGCATGTAAAATACCAATATTTATTAATAAATTAAACAAAATAGATTTTTTTATATAAATTTTAATAATGATTGAAATGATATTTTAAAAATATAGCTACTTTATATCTATTGTAATAAAATTATAACATTTATTATATTTAAAAATATTATTTAAATAAAGTTTTTAATAATAAACAAAAGTTATAATATTTGTTAAAAAGTCTATATTATAGTGATTTTTTAGATTTGCAATTTGATAAATCAATTTTCTTTTAGCAAAACTCTAATGTTAATTTTACATATAATTTTTATAAAAGTAACCTTTTGGCTTATATTTGTGAATTTTTTAAAAAAGAGAACTTAGAGTAAATTTGGTAAAAAGTTAATAAATATTAATATTATTCAAAAATTAAAAGGAAGAATATAGTATTATTAAAGTTTTCTAAATATTTATGTAATCTGTCTAAAATTCTATAAAAAATGTATAATAACTCCTAAAAAATTAATATATTAAAAAAAAATCTATATATTTAAGGAGTTTAGGTATTAAATAATAAAAAATAAATTATTTACATAAAAAAAAATTATTTTTTTGAAATATAAAATCTACTGATCATCTAACTTCTAAATTATACATGATACAAATCTATAATTTTACAGATTATCAAAATTAGTATTAAACTTAAATTTAAAAAAAAATTAATAGATATTATTAATTAACTTTAAGAATTATGAGGGGACAGATACTTATGACCGCTACTATAAGAACTTAAAAAAATATTAATAAAATTTAATTTATTGATTGGATTTTAATCAAATAAAAAAAATGATTTAAATTTGTAAAATGAATCAATTTATAAAAAAAAAGTTTTTTTTAATTTTGTAAATTATGTAAACATTGTATAATATATATATAAGCCAATTAAAAATTAAAATTAAAAATCATATAAAATAATTTATTTTATTTTATTTTATTATTTTATTATAAATTGCATCAAATATATAATAATAAAACTTATATTTTTTAGTTACAACTCTACCATTTTTCTAGTATTACCTTTTTTATAAATATTTATAAATCACCATGATTTTTATGTATATTTTTAAATTGTAATTAAAGGAACAATTTAATACTTTAGAAAAAATTTATTATAATCTAACTTATGTGTAATTGTAATATTTTTGTGTATTTCTTTTGCTATACTCTAATACATTTTTATATAATTTAATTTATAATAATATTTAAGTCAAAATATATGAATGATAAAAGAATCATTTTTATAAATTTATCATTCACATATTTTTTTCAATTTTAATTTTTATAATTAATTTTGAATAAATTTAACCTGGTATAACTTTATTAATATTAAAGATATTGAAATTCTAATTCAAGATTCTTAAAGCATAGGTTATGATTTATTTATTTTATTGATTAAATCTTAATTCTATATATAATAAAAATTTTTTTGCATTTTAAATTTGTTTCATTTTTACTATAGTAAAGTTCTTATTATAGAGGTTCTATACTATATCAAATTATTGATTTATTGATTATAGTTTAATTTATTAAATTAAGAAGTAAAAAAAACTTTTAAAATAAAAAAATATTATTATTCAATTTGTTTTATTTAATTCTTCTAATACATTTTCAGGAATTTTTCTATGTGATTTATATTTCTTAGCAGCATATTCTACTAACTTACCTGTAATTTTATGCCTATATAAATTTATGTATCGTCATGTCTTTCTTGCAAATATATAAATAGTTATTAAATCTATAGAATTTAAAACACAAGAGACTATTTCTTATAATCCACTCTATATATAATCACAATTATTTTGTATATATCGTTTGGCTACTCCTTAATAATGTTTAATAAAGTTTAATTCACAATGAAATTTTAGAAAAAATACACAAATGTGATTGGCATTTTTAATTGTTTCAACTAATGCAAATGTTTGAGCTAAAAAATCTAGTTGAAGAGATATGATTTATCTTCTATAATAATCTACACGTAAAAGATCAACAATTTTCTTTTACATAATTTGCATTCTTCTATCATAATTTTTTTCACAATCCCTATTCAATCAAAATTTATTTTATACCTTTTGGCTAACCATTAGAAGAATTTATGCTTTATCTTTCATTATTTAAATCTTAAAAGGTATCACGCATCTTTAATACATTTTTATCAGGTCTAATATTCATCTTCTTTGCAACTAATGCATCAGAAGCAAATGCAAAATGATTTGAACTATTATCAAAAGTAAATACTCCAACACAATTTGAAAATAAAATTTCAAATATAAGACTTTATATTCAACTTGCTTAATAAGGTATCCAGTTGTTTAATATTTTTCATCATTCTTTTCTGACTTTAAATATACTTGTGCTTCTTCTGAAATATTAGGATAGCTCTTAATTTGCTCAATAGTTAGTTTAAGTCTTTCATAAGCTTCAGTTAAAAACTCAATTACTATAATTGATTTTTATTACCTTTTTTGTATAATGGTAATTCATCTGACTTAACTCATGTTTTATATTTTTCATCATTTAAATAGAAAATGCATTTATTATAGACTATTCTTTTTGTTTTAGAGTTAATGAAGGACTAACTTTCTTCATATTAACTCCTTTATATATTATCATATATTTTTCAAATTCAGTCATTTTTGATAAAAATACTTTTCGATATTTTACAATATCTTCTCTTTCATGCTCATCATAATATATTCCTTATTTTTATTGTTGATAATAATATCTAAGTACATTCAACTATCTTCTTATAGTACTTATACTAATTGTATTCATATTAATACCTATTTTCAGTAATAATATATCTTAAACAAATTCTTTAAATTAATGTAGTGTTGTATGAATTGCATTTTTTCGAATCTACTTATGACATATTTCAGCAATATCTTCATTATCAATAATCTTGCTGACCTTCTGATATTTTCCCTGATGAGATGAAGACAGAACATTATTAATGCATCAATATTTTGCTATCTACTGAACTCAAATAACCTTTAATTTACTATTACTATTATATATTATATTTATCATATTCATACTTACCTTCATTTTCTTCTCTCTATTTAACAAATATATAAGATATTCAAATATATCTTTTTTCTTAATATACTCTTTTGCTAATATCCTATTAAAATTTTTCTTTAAATTTTTCTTCAAATTTAAAACTATATCTTTTGTTAACCAGAAAAGCATAAAGGTTTTTTCTTCTTCATCTTGAAAACTTTTTTGCATTAATTCATCTTACTGGCTAAAAATTTTTTTAATTTTCAGGTTTCTTTTATTGTTTTTATCCATGAATCATTAGGTTCCTATTAGTTATAATAAGTTAACTTCAATATTTTACTTACTTTATAAGGATCACATTTTCCTTTTCTAATTTAGCATTTGGTCTCCATTTCAATCCAAAATCTACCTTCAAAAGTATATCCTATATATTTTGTTCTAATTCTAAATCAATATCACTTTTCCAATCACTTACATTATTATTTTTCCCAATCATTTCACTAAAAGTATCATCTAAATCTATTTCTAATTATTTTTCTAATATGTCTATTTTTGTATTACTTTCAATTCTAAAAAAAAATTTATTTAATATATCATTTTTTATAAATGAGTTAAGCAATATATAAAACTTACTCAAGCTCTGTGATAAATTTTTTTTTCTTATTCCAGTTTACATTTTTTAATGCAGTTTTTCTTTTATTAAGTTGAAATATGCTTAAAAGAATTTTAAGGTTTAAAATCTAAAAAAAAAAATCAATTAATATAATATTATAGTCTGATGCAAAAAGATTGATACACAAAGATCGTCACCTGATTTTCTTGTATTACACAAAACTTCACAAACTGAACATATAATTATATAAATTACAGATAAGGTAAGGATGGTTCTAAACTTTAAAATAAAAAAAATTTAACCGTCTTTCTTTTCAAATGGACGACTTAAAATGAGACCAAAGCTACCTGACTAGTAACGAAAAAAGATGGTTATTCGTGTCTATCAATACTTTTTTGATATCTGACAGAGTAAGAAAAAGCATCAAGACTTACCACTATGCAAGGAGGTTACTACGGCCCTTGGAATTGGGGAGGTAACAGTTACGCAGGTAATTTCTGAGTACAATAAAGATAAAAATGATGAACAGTTACTGCAAAAAATATATGGAAGACCAAAAAAGAACTTAATGACAATATTATTAAAGTTATACGTACCTTTGTTATGTCTTCTAACTGTTCCGGCTTGCAACTTTCAACAAATAATTTGTGACAGGAGCTTGAAGAAAATGGCCATACACTTTCAAAATGGCAGTTACTTTATATACTTTACAAGCTTGAATATTATTTCGATCAGGGTGAACGTCAAAATATATTGCATGAATCTTCTCAAAACATTGCATTTCACGGTCGTTATTTACAGTATCATTTTGAAAATTTGCAGGGGTAAAATAATATCCCTTCTAGACCGAAAGTATTCTTAGATGAATCATATTGCCACTTACATCATACTATAAATCGTACTTGAGTGCCAAGTCATGGAGTTGTGTATTCATCTGGGCGTAGACCTCTAATTGTTATTTTTGGTGTGATAATCATAATGCGTAATGGTAATTCCAATAAACTTTTTGGCGAAATTGTTCCTAATTCTCTTTTGTTATGAGATTCCTCAATTAAGCCACCTTTATCAAGAGGAAGAAAATGGGCTAATGCTGATGCCTGAGATAATATTCCTGATGTTATTTGAAATTCCAATATTGTAGCTGATCAAGTTGATTACCATGGCAATTTTATGGCTGAAATATTTGAAGACCTGTTTGATAAACTTTGCGTCAATATTAAAGAACACTATGGATCAGTTGATATTCATATGGATAGTGCTAGGTATCACAAACGTCAAGCTGAACAAGTGCCAACATCAAACTCAAAAAAGGATATGATGACTGAATGGTTATTATCAAATGGTGTTAATATTTCAGAAAATTCCAACAAGGCGGAACTTTATGAATTAATAAAATTACACAAAAATAAGATTCCTCTTATGTGCATTCAAATAGCTGCAAAATATGACCATAAATTGTTTTTTACTCCACTTTACCATTGCGAACTTCAACTGATCGAGGAAGTTTGATCAACTGTAAAAGGTGAAGTTGCTAGAACTGGCCCCCATCCTAATCTTTTAGCTATTAGAAATAAATTATTGCATGCTTTTAAAGAAAAGGTTACCTCTAAAGTTATTGTCGGATTTTGGAAAAAGGCACTTAATAAGGCCAAAGAATATAAGAATTTAAATGACGATAAACAACCTTTTACAAATATTTACAAGGCAATAGATATATTTATCGTAAGAATCTTGGTGGTTTGTGTTCAATATGCAATACATATGGTTATGAAGTATTTGATGAACTTACCAAACTTATTCAAAATCACGTTAGTAATCTTCATGTCCAGGTAATATTTCTTTGTAAATTTGTAAAAAGATGATAATATTATATAGTAATATATACTAATTTTGATAATTTTTTTTTAGAATCAACTAATAAATCGAGGAGAAAAGTTAAAATGATATCTTAAAAAAGAATATGAATCACATTTGATTGTAAACTCAGATGGTACAACAGCACATAATTCATGTATAAATCATTGCCTTCTTTTTGCATTTGATGCATGTAATGAACAACATGTTCACACATATTCAGATTGTGATGAACTCTTTCGATTTTTTATTGATATTGAAAAAAACACATCAAATAACATTGGTGAGGAAATTCATGAATTACGAGATTAAATTTTCTATTATTTAAGCCATCAAATACGAAAGGTATTTTTTAATTCTCAAGTTAATGCGAATTTATTAGATTTAGATGAAAAAGGAGCTATAATAATAGTTAATTATAAGATGAAAATCTTACCTAAAAGTGCAAGAGAAACAAAAAGTGCATTTTTGGAAAAAAAAAGGCTGGTCTTTACATTCAATTCTTGTATATACAAAAAAATCTGGAAGTTATCAATTAGATATTCAGGCGTATGATCACTAGTCAGCTGATACATGCCAAGATGCATGGTTTACTGCATCTTCACTACATGCCGTTATTGAATCACTTGAATTCAAACCAGATTGGATCACTTTCTTTCTGATAATGGACCTCATTATCACAATGCGGATTTGATGCTAATTTTAGGACATTGGAACGAATGGTATAATATTACTGTAAAGAAATGGGTTTTTTTAGAAGCAGGAGAAGCTAAAACCTCTATAGACTCTCGTCATGCCCAAGTGTGTATTAATTCCTCAATAAATCAGGAAATTATAATTATTTATTGAATTGTTAGTTACAGATTTCACACGCAATAAATCATTATATTCAACTTGGTTTTGATGTTAATGAAGATGTAGATATAGAAAAAGCTATTTAAGGAATTCGTGGCACTTCAGTAGCACACCTAGAACTGGAAAGAAAAAAAAGTACATATGAGAATATAAATTTAAAACTACAAAGTATTACTAAAAACAATTATTATATGTATAAATTATAGAAACAGGACAGAAAAAAAAAAATTCAATACCTGGAAATTCTAACTGATATGAGTGGTCCTGGCCAACAAAAGGTGAATATGCAGGATTTATTCAAGCTCATGCAATGCCTAATATTGGAGCGTGGAAAAATTTTGAACCAGCTAAAGTTGCACAATTTGAAAAAATATCTCTTGAAAAACCTAATCCACAGGTTTCAGAACATTCAATTTCAAATTCCAATTGGAATGTACCATTACCTCATAAATCAAATATGTAATAATAGATTGATTTAACGTGAATCCTTTTGTATATATAACTTTTTTTTGATCCTTTGAACTAGAAATCAA
>CAJVPQ010003163.1:0-11791 GCA_910591825.1 Funneliformis caledonium
GAACGGATAGTATTAGTATCATTATCAGTATCTGAAACTGATAAAGATGACATTTTTTTTATTGAAATAATGAACTTCAAGATTATCCTTGAAATATAGATTGATCAACATCAGAAAAATAAATCAATCTTGAATGAGGCATTTAGTACTTAAGCTACTAATAAACCCTATGGTATTACTAGAATCAGACAATTTTTTTCATTACATATTGAAGAAAGTAACAAATTTTACTGAATTTTTTTTAAATTTTTTTTAAATTTTTTTTTTATCTGCGGTTACTTTTATAGTATCTATAATAAATTAATATAAATATTTACAATAATGCATAATAATATATGTATATGATTGATTTTCAAATGAAAATGACAGAATTTACCATCATCTGTACTCCTATACTATAAACTGATAAAAAACTGGTTATCAATTATAAATATAATCAGTTATCGATTTTACAAAATTCTGAACCAGTTTTAATTTGATACGATAAAAACCAGTTATAAATCTGATATCAATAACCAGTTCTGACCTCTAGCTACAGCTGATTGGTTGGAAGAAAATACAGTGACTATGGGAGATAATTGGACTACAATTACCAATACTGAAAACAATTTTGTGGATATGTTCAACACCCAATTTATTAACGAAACTAGGAAGAATCAATAGTATCAAACTTCTCTATGACAACATTTAGACAAATCAGTAGATTCTTATGCTAATAAGTTCTGCAAGTTAGTAAAAAGAGTAGGCTTAACCAATAATGCCCAACAAAAATGAATATTCCTTATGGAACTAAATCTAGCATATACTTCAATAGTATATATACAAAACTCCAATAACTTGGCTGCTACAGTAAACATCACTAGAAACATTGAAATTGGTTATAATTTACCACTGGAAAAGCTCTAAGGGATACAAGTGTAATCCCCTTTACTTCTACTCTTACTCCACAAAAACCCACTTTAGTTGTTAGTAAGTACTGAAATAGATAAACTCACAAAGAAATTGGAACAACTTACCATAAATTATGCCAATTTATCTTTCACAATGCTAGTCCAATCACAGACCATGAGAAGAAAAAATGAACCTAATGAGACTACTTACAGGTCTCAGAATACTAGACCTAACGATTTTACCTATTATAATTGCAATGTTTCAAGATACATTGCAAGAAACTACACTCAGCTGTGATACTATTAATAAGATAATTATAGATCCCATTTTAGTAAAACTAGAGAAATGCATCTGGTAGATCAATATACTAATGAAGAATATGATAATTATGATTATGAAATGATAAAAATGATGAATACAAAGTTTACCTGAATATCTGATCAAGACTATATCCTGATAATCTAACATCAAAAAACTAAAGGATCAAATACGTAGAATCTCAAAAGGAAGAAAATCTTAGAAGGTTTCTCAAATCAACTGTTATGCTGAATCTTGCAGAAAAATTTACGCAAACAAATCCCGCTCTAATGCAAATCGAAGTTTTGAGTAATCCTAAAAATGTTAAAAGAAGATTAATACCAGCTCTGATTGAATAATTTATAGAGTTCAATATCACTATTTACCTCTAAAATCTTTCATGCGAATTATTAGTTAGACAAGCCACTCATACCATATCAAATTATCATTTCAGTTTAGCTAGGGCCATAAGAAGATTTATGAAAAAGGCTTTCGAAGAATCCAAAGAAGCTAATTTAGCTGAAAGTGATAATGAGCCTACTTCTATAGCTAAATATACTCTACAAATCAGAAGGAAAGCCCAAACTGCTATAATCAATAGTGACACAGTCACAAGTATAATTACAATGCTTTGCTGGATAGGTTAGGATATGAGATCGATCAAGTCTCAAAAATAATTATAGTTATGGTAAACAGAGCTAGGACTCGCTTCTTAGGGATTATAGATGATGTCTCAGTAGTAATAGAAAGGATTGAGATTCTAACTTCCTTTCAAGTTTTGGAATCTAAGGACAAAATTCTAATTTTAGGCAATGATTGGCTCTGAAATTCAAATGCCAATATAGATTGGAAAAAATTCACCTTAACTATTAGGAAAAATCGAACTACTATTCAAATCCTGATTACCTTCATGAAACCTCAAAAGTGGTAACTTATAATATACTAGAAGAAGTTTCAGAAAAAGAGTACAAAGAGGAATATCTTGAAGAAATGCCAATTTATTTCTCCGATTCTTCTGACAAAGATTCAGCTGACTAAAGTGAGTTAGAACTTAACCCATAGATAAATTTCTACTCTCTAGAAAGTTCTAAAGCCAAAACTGATGATGATGATAATACTGACTCAATGAATGGCAAAAATGTAAATCTAGCTATATTTTTAGTTGAAGTCACTCAAGACAAATCAGTATCTTTAAATCAAACTAGACTCCTCAATCATCATCAATAAGAGCTCTTTCAAGCTCTCTTAAATAATCATTCTGATATTTGTGCTAAGAGTCAAACTAGAATCAGAAAAATGAACTTAATAAAACATCAGATTTTAATCAATAATACTACGCCTATTGCACAAATTCCATATCAGATTAACCCAAAGAATCAAAAATTTCTTAAGAAAAAATTAGTTAAAATGAAAGAACAAGAGATAGTTCGAAAGTCCTCAAGCCCTTAAGCTTCGTCTGTAGTAATTACAGACAAAAAAGGTAGTGATATAAGGATTTACATTGATTATCACAAATTAAATGCTGTTACCAAAGCTGATGCTTATCCCTTATCCTAAATTGATGACCCATTAGAAAGTTTTGAAGCTGCCCAATGGTTTACCACATTGGATTTTACAAGTGGATATTGGCAAATAGCTATGGATAAATCAGATATAGAAAAAATGACATTTATAACACCTTTCAGGCTATATAAATTTTTAGTAATGCCTTTCAGACTAAGTTATGCATCTGGAACCTTCTAACAATTAATGAATAAAGTCTCACAAGACTTTCTTAGAGATTTCGTTGCTATATATTTAGACAATATAATAATTTATTCAAAAGGAAGTTTTGAAATGCATATAGACCATATATGTTAAGTATTCAAAACTATTTGGAATGCAAACTTAAAAATTAAAGAAGTGCTATTTTTGCTTACTGAATATTCATTTCTTAAGACATGTAATAGGATGAAATGGAATTCGTCCAAATCTAAAAAGTAATTAAAGTCAAAAATTTTTCAAAACCAACAAACCTTACACAACTCTGTGCTGCTCTCAGACTATTTTTATACTATCAAAAGTTTATCAAAGATTTTTCAAGAATTGCTTGACCTATACTCACTTTATTAAAGAAAGATGAACCCTTTCTTTAGGAAGACAAATAACAGATAGCATTTAATAGATTAAAAGAAATGTTAATCAAAGCTCTGATCTTAAGTTATCCTGATTTTAATAGACCTTTTATTATCTACACAGACGCATTTGGAATAGACCTAGGAGCTATTCTTTATAAGAACAATTAGATGGAAAGAAATACGTCATTGTCTATGCAAGTTAGAGCCTAAACTCAGCTGAAAAAAATTATGTTATTACTGATTAAGAATGTTTAGCAATTGTATGGACTATAAGATATTTCTAGCATTATTTGAAAATGAAACCTTTCATACTTGTAACTGATTATTCAGCTTTGAAATAGTTACAAATCTCCAAATTACCTAAAGGTTGAAGAGCGAGATGGGTAATGAAACTTTAATAATATGAGTTCACTATTAAATATAGATTTGAAAAAGCTAATGCAAATGCTGATGCTCTATCATAAATACCAGAAAAATTAGAGGTATTTTTCTTAAACTTTGAATCAGATATAGAAACTGGCTTTATTTCTTCTATTGAAAATAACTATATCACAGATAATCCATCCAATTCTGAGAAAAATAATGAATATGAGACTGAATGGTTCATTCTAAATCCCTCATATGATCAGAACTAAATGCTAGAAAATGAACTTTTTGATAATTGGTTTAAGCCAATAATTACCACTGTAGGATACCAATTTCCACTTGAGGAAATGCAAGATATATATAAAGCAAACATAAAAATCAAATAAGTTTTAGTAGAATAACCCATAAATAGTGAAGGATCTAAATGTAATTACTCATGCAATATGATTTTTTTTTAAAATTCTACTCTCATATTTTTATATTATTTTTTATTGATTTTGTTTTTTAATTTTTCCCTCTAGTATCTTTATTATTTTTAATTTTTATTATTATTTTTTTAATCTTTTTTTCTCCCTTCTTGCAATCTTCTTTTTTTTAAATTTTTAATTTTTTTTGATTTTTTTTAATTTTTTTTTTAATTTTTTATTTTTTTATTTATTTTTTGCCTTTTTTTATTTCTCTTTTGCCTTTTTTATAATTATTATTATTATTTTCCTCCTCTTCTAATTTTTTTTTATTATATTTTTTTATTTTTTTACATTTTCTTTTTTCCTCTTGATCTTTTTTTTATTTTTTTATATTTTTTTTGAATTTTTCTTATTTGTTTCTTTTATATTTTTTATTTTTTTATTATTTTTTTATTTTTTCTTTTATTTTTCATTCTTTAATTTTGTTAGAATTTTTTTCTTTTTTTCTTTTACTTTTTCTTTCATTTAGTTTTTTTATTTATATTTTTTTTATTTTTTTTCTCTTTTATTTTAGTTGTTTTTTTATTTTTATTTTTTATCTTTTTGTTGATTTTTTTTATTTATTTTTACTTTTTTTTCTTGTTTCACTTATTCTTTTTTTTTTTATTTTATTATTTTTATATTTTAGATTTTTTTTTTTTTACTTTTATTTTTTTCTTTTGTTTTTCTTGATTTTTTTAATTTTTTTTATCTTTTGTTTTTTTACTTTTATTTTTTTTATTTAGTTAGTTTTTTTTTTTTTTTTAGTTTTAGTTTTCATTTATCTTTTTAGTTTTTTTAGTTTTCATTTGTTTATTTTTAATTTTTAGTTTATACTTTTTTCTTTTTAGTTTTAACATCTTTTTTTTATTAACTTATTAATTTTAATTTTAGTTTTCGTTTAATTTTTTCTTTTCATTTTTTTTTATTTTCATACTTTATTTTTATTTCATTTTTTTAAAAAATGAAAATAAAAAGAAAGAAAAAAATAAAATAAAAAATAACTAAAATAAAAATTTTGTTGGATTTTAGTGATATATTTGTTTTTTATATTATGTCATAATTTTTGTTTACTTTCAGTAATCAGTAGTTATACAATCTATTTGAAGAGGTAGCGTACTATTTTCTAAGTAGAAAACTAGCATAATATATTATAGAGAATATATAAGGATTTATGAATTTCTTACTAATATATTATTAAATTCATTTTTTGATATGTTAAATATTTTCAAAATTATAGTGCTACTAATATATCATTAGATTGGTTTTAAGATATGAGTATTATTATTTGAAATAGCAATATTTTTGTTTTGAATAATTTCTTCAAGAAAATTTTGTATTTGATTGTTTTTTTTTATAATTTTATTATAAATAGCATAAAAAATAGTGTAAAAAAGCAAAAAAAAATAGCATAAAAAAATAGTAAAAAAATAGTGTAATCATAATATAAAAATTTTTATATATATAGATCTAATATTATTTTTGTTTACATCTTTTGAAAAAATTACATGAATTTAAAAATTTACTTACGTGATAACTCATGTAATTATACAATTAAAAATTTATTCTTATATTACAATTATTAATAGAGCTAACTTAATAGAAAATGATCAAAATTTTTATCAGATTAAGATCAACATTAATTAGAGTTAAATAATAAAAAATAATAGAAATATCAGGAAAATATCAGGTTAAGTTAAGAATAAAATAGAATTTAATTGATAATTCTTTTGATCATTAATAATTTATATTTTTAAATTAAAATAAATTAAATTTAATTGTGCAAAAGTTCTCATCATAAATCTATGTATCATATTATCAAAAATTAAAGTTTATTTTTAAAATAATCAAGACTTATTTCTTCTCAAAATAAATCTGATCATGCAAAAGTACTAATTATAAATTATGTATCATATTATCAAAAATTAAAGTTTATTTTAGACTATTTCTTCTCAAAGTAAATCTGATCATATAAAATACTAATCATAAATCTATGTATCATATCATATTATCAAAAAATCAAAAATTTATTTTTAAAAAATTAAAAACTTATTCTTCTTATAGAAATTTATCAGTTAAGTAATTTCTTTTTTAGTTATATTTGATCATATTGATATAAAATTATTTTAATTTTATATAAATATTAATTTAGCTTTAGATTTTCTTGATAAAAGATTAAATACATTTTTTAATTTCTTAAAATTTTATTTAAAAGAAAAAATTTTGAAAATTTATTTTCTTCTTTTTTTTTAAAAAAAAAACCAAAATGTCACATTAAAATAAATATGATGAAATAATAAAATAAAACCAAAACTAAAACTAAAAATCAAAATCACTTTTTGAATAAATAATTAATATGAATAATAAAACTATTAAAACTAATTATAAAATACATAAAAATATGATAAATGTTCTTTTAATAATGTAATAAAACTATCATAATATAATTGATTTACATAATATATTATAAATAATTATATAAGTGATACAGTTAATATGATCAACTTAATAGATGTATTCAATTTATGTAACATAAGAAAGTGCAGATCAAAATGTCAAACATGTCAAACATATTTAACATATTTAATATATTTGACATATGGGGCCTTTGCAATAGAAAGGGAGGAAACTCAAAAAAAAATAAAAAATGAGTTAATAATAAATCTGAACAAATTATAGTATTTGAAACATTTTTGGCTTATAAACTAAAATTTTAATTTTTTTGGAGTTTCCTCCCTTTCTATTGCAAAGGCCTCATATCTTATATATTTGATATATTTGATATATTTAATATATCAGACTTATCTAATATATATGATATATTAGATTTATATTAAAATGTATATAAAAAGGATTAAATTCTTGATAAAAAAGTAACTATCAATTGCTAGATGCAATTTGATCAGTTCAGCGATAACTATGTATAATCTCTTTTTATAAAAATAACGTAAGGATACTCTTTTCTACTTATGATTAATTCTTCTTTTGTATTCACTTATTTTAGTATTTTTAGCTTTTAGTTTATTTATTTATTAATAAATCTTTATTTAATTTACCTGAAACATTTTGTGACACTTTGTATTTATAACGTAATTCACATTTATTTTAACTTAACATATGAAAATATACTCGATAGTGTATTGAATATATTGAGCAGTATATAATAGATGAATTATACATTCATTGTAGGTTTGAATAAATTTTAGGTGTAAATATACTTTATAGTATGTAAAAGAATTATTAACTTACTGAGATAACTATTAGATTACTATGTAAACTTAAAAAGAATCACCATTTGAACACCTTGTCTAACAGTTGCAATTCGATAGAATTACACATTAATAATAATATAATCACTATTATCAAAATCTCTAATACTATTATAATTATTATAGATGAGAGACGAAATCCCTTAATAACAGTCGAAACTTAAACGAAACTATATTAAAATTATAATAAGGGATACGATGAAACCCATTCAATACGACGAAAGCTGAAACTGTTAAAACTATATTAAAAACATAGAAAAGGGTATGACGAAATTATTTTGAGAAGGTTTCGGCAGGCATCTATAATAATTATATTCTTTACAATCATTTCATTCACATTTTTCATAGTTTTTACAATTATTTAAATCTTCTCCTTCTCTTTATCACTATCTTTATCATTATCATTAATATCAATAGTAACAAGCTCAATACTACTACCACTACCACTATCATTATCACTACTATAACTACTATATCCATCACAATTATTACTACTACTATTATTACCAGAACTATCACTACCAATATGATCTAATTAATCAATAAGATAAATAATAATATTTTAATAAATTTATATTATCAATATAAATTTTTAATTATTTCTAATCATTTTTGAAATTATTATAATTCATCAAATACTTGTTGCTATTATAATAGGTTATGCTATTAAGTTAGTTAATGTTCTGGTATCTCATAAAGATATTAGAATTATTATTTTAAATATTTGTTAACGAGTGGTTATATGATAAAAAATTAACTATTATTTAACTGTGAAAGTAAGAATTTTAAAATCAATAATAAAATGTTATTTAATATAAATTTTTTTTAAAAAATTAAAAATTAAAAAATTTTTTATATTTTAGATAATGCCAAAGAGTCAATACTGTTATGTTAGATTTGTAATTTTAAATAAAATCTTAAAAGAATAAATAAAATTAAAACAATTACTCAAGGAATTATAGGTAAGGATTCACAATAACGTCGAAGAATTATTCTTAATATAAAATACGTGAGACACATAAAATAAACACAAAGATAACTCAAAGATAGTTTAGAGATTACGCTTTAGAGATTCCAAGTCAATACAGAGAATCAATACAATATCATATAATAAGTTCATTAACAAAGGGATTACACGAATGCAAAGGGTCACAAACAATTTATAACAGTTTTAAAGAGTTTGCGAAGGATAAGTTTTATACTTAGTTAATTATACTCCTTTATTAATATAATATATAAGTTCAGTATCTAAAAGATTAACATCTCGTCAGTTACCTTTGCTAGAAAGGTAATGAGACTTAATAAAAATACAAAGATATTTATATATATTAAATAATTAAATAAACTAAACTAAAAATATTTAAAAAAAATTAAATTGCTAGATTTGCAGGAAATAAAGTTGCCATATCAATAAAATTGCCAGATCTGCAGGTAACTAAATGAACATCTATGATCTACATAATTATCAAAGGCAATAAAATTGACATCTAAAGATTTGCATAATTGATTGATAGCAATTAAATAAACAAAATGATCTTCATAAAAGATCTATATGGCAATAAAATTGACTTCATATTTTACCAATTAGATCTATTTAAAATTTTACCTGTCACAATGCTAATACTAATACTAGTACTAATTTTAATGCTAATACTAATACTAATATTAGTACTGATATTTGTACTAATACTATTACTAATACTAATGTCAATACTAATGTTAATGCCAATGCAAATGTCAATGCTAAAGTTAAAAAAAAACTAATGCTACTATTAATACTAATGCTAATACTATCACTAATACTAAATACCAATACCAATTCTAATATTAAAAAAAAAGCTGATATTATCATCAAAGCTAAAGTCATTGGCATTATCATCATCACTAATACTAATATTAATATCAAAATAAAAAAAAAAGCTATTGTTTGCAATTTTTATTTTTTATTTTATTTCAAATTTAATTTAATAGTTTAATTTTTTTTTATTTTTATATGCTGCTAAATTAATTTTTTTTTAAATAATATTAATGTGTAAATTTTTTTGATAGAAGTGTCAAAAATTTTTTTTTTTATTTAGAAAAATATTTTTTTGATGAGAGATCAAAAATTTTTTTTTTTAAAAAATATATTTTTTTTTATAGGTTTTAAAAAAAGTTTTATTTTTTAATTATTATCTAATAAATAAATATATATTTTTTTGAATTTTGAAAACTAAACTCGTATAAATATTAATATTTTAAAAGAAATTATTTTATTAATTTAATATAACTAAACTCATAAAATTAATATTTTAAATAAAACTATTTTACTAATTTGATATAACTAAATTTGTAAGATTAATATTTTAAATAAAATTATGTTATCAATTTGATATAACTAAACTTAAAATAATTTTATCAAGAAAAATAAAAATTATATAGTATTAATTGTATAAATTAAATATACTATATAATTTATTTATAAATTAGTTTACAATTAGAATTTAAATCTTAATTAAAAAATTATACATATAAAATGGCCAAAAAAAATAACTGAATAATTTGATAAAAAGGTGTGAAAAGGCTTTAACAGATATAAAACTATATATAAAGAATATACTTAAAATAAAATAATAAAATGATTTTTTTATATATATATCATAATTTATTACTTATACATTATTTATTCTTAACTGCAAAACAATTTTTTTTAATTATTTTCATTTTTAATTGCAAAATATTTTTTAATTTTTTTAATTAATTTTATTATAAAATAAATGAAAACTTATATTTATGCAAATGTTTATTTTATTTAAAAAATTATCTAAATGGTAATTTTGTAATAAAAAGTGTTTATTATAAATATCAAAAAACAAATCAGATGTTAATAGAAGAGGAATTAAGCAATAGTGAACAAGAAGAAAATGTTGAAGAAAAAGATATAAATTTAAATTTAAAAAATAATAAAGAAAGTATTATAAATTATAATTTACTTAATATTTATTTATTAATTAATAAAATTTAAAAAAATATTTAGATAATATAAATAAATTGATATTCAAATAGATGAAGCAAATGTAAATAAAATAGAATATTTATTTATAAGTGAGAAAATCTCAAAAAAAGATAATAAAGATTATAATATTGATGAAACTGATAATGAAGAAAATAATGATAATTATAATGAAGATGAAGATGATTATATAATATTATGCAAATTGATATTAAAGAAGGATTAAATAAAAAAATTATAGAAGGTTTTAAACTTTTGCATTTAAAATCATTATATAATTTTATAGAAGCAGTATATAATGATTATCATATTTACTAATAAAAATATTAGTTTATATAAGATTAAAAAATATTAGAAGAAATTTACAGGATTTGTTTTAAAATTTTATGATATGTAAAAATTCCTGTACAGTCCCTGGCAAAAAGAATGGCAATTTAAATATTGCATTTATTTTAGGCTAAAATGTAAACTACGTTTTTGATAAAAATCATTATTTATATAATTAAATTGGATGCTATAATTAGTTTATTTTTATTTTTATTGTAATTTCTTAACCAAAAAAATGCTAAGCTCTTTTGAAATTTAATAAAATTCTGTTAAAAGACTTTAGAACCAAAAAGTGCATAGTATAAAGGAAATTCATAAATGATTATGTATTCCTTTGCATATATGTAAATGATATATCAGTTTACTATGTAAAACTACTAATATTACTATCAGTTATTCTTCTGACTACCCAAGAAAATTGTTTACGAAATAATGCTATCATATTAAAAAAATTTTAAAACACAACCATTTCATTCTGCAAATGAACTTAAGGTTAAATTAGAAGAAAAAGATCCTGAACTTGAGATTAACGAATGTATAGTATGTCATGAACTTAAAATCTTAGATATATTTCTATTATGCTAAGAAAATTCCTCTCTTAATCTAGAAAGTAAAAAATATTAGATTGTTTTAGTCATATGATTATTTGCATTACAACTAGAAAAAAGTTGTTTTTTTTAATGAAACAATACTTCAAATAGTTAGAAATACTATTCATTTATAGTCTTATGATGCATAACCAATTGCTCTTATATTAAAGTATTTATTTAAGACTCATATTTAGGTAGCGATTAGCGTTAAAAAAAAGTTAGCATTTATTTGTTTATCAATAATTTAGACTATTATTTATACTAAAATATTTTAGATGATTATTTGTATAATAATGCAATAACATTACTCAATTACAACCCAATAAAAAATTTGATATAAAAATTCCATAAAAATATTAAGTTTATAACGTATAACTTTTATGGAAAATCAGTATAATATATACGTTTTTTCCTTAGGTAAAACCTTAAACTTAATACGGAAAAGTGGGAAAAAACGTATACAAAAAATAAGGAAAAAACGTATATTTTATAATGC